>JANHGB010050243.1:0-147978 GCA_026283785.1 Coracopsis vasa | reverse complement strand
GTTGCTCTCACGAATGACTTAGGGATGGAATGTGAGGGTTTTTCCCTTGATGGCTAAGATTTGTATGTAAATGTGTTGTCTTCTGATCCCCAGAAGCAGGGCTTTTAAGCCAAACTTAGCATTAAAGATTACATTGACAGTTAGATACTTGGTTTTTCTCTCCAGGGTTAAAATAATCTGTAGTTGGAAGAAAGAAAATACATCTCAGGTGAAATACTTCTTGTCTTTTGAATTGATTGTCTTTTTTAGTAAACAGCTGAATATTACTGTGCTGCTGATGAAAATGCTAAGCAGCTTCCCAAGGGCACCTAGACGGATGAAGGGACTTGGATGTTGCAGTGCCTGAGTGTTTGTGATGATTATGTGTGCATCCAGCCCTGTGGTAAAACTGACAATCCAGTGTGGGGAACCTATACTCTCCATACAGCTGGGGGAAGAAGTGATGCATCCAAACAAGATCTGCAGACATTCGGGTAGTGAATAGGAATTACTTAATACAAGTAGTCATCTGGAGAGTGCTGGTGGGAAGCCATATGAGCAGCTGTCCCAATACTTCTTTTTTCACTTGGCTGAAACCTCGTAATAAACATCTTTTTATTTCACTTCTCTACTTCTTTACCCTCCCTCCATCTTTTAGTACTTGTGTGAAGTGTGAATCTTAAAGACCCACAGCTAGAATGCCAATTTTGAGTGTTTTCTTTCTTTTTTCTCTCTTCTTATAATCCTAACCCTCTGAAATACAACTCTATTAGTATTAAACTGAGCCTGAGTAATAGCAATAAATGATTGCACAGGACAGACTTCTGTACTTGTTTTGGCCACTCTTCTACAGCTAGCAGACAGGAGGAACTGTGTAAGTGGTGATTTACCAGTGTGGAACTATCTCTTTTACCTGTTTGATTTCCCTTCCCCTTCTCTCTTAGGATTTGTCTCTCTGGCAGCGTGCAGGCAGAATGAAGGTAATGTGGTGTTACCCATGCAATGCTCAGGTAGGCAAACAGGGTGGCCCTTCTGTCACAGCTGGAGATGGGGCCCCAAGCTCTGTACCCCACACTGGCTTCAGGACAATCCCAAACCACTAAAATTCAAGGTAGCAGTCACAAAAATAGAAGTAGATATTACACAGATTATCCCAGGCAGTGAAAGGGGGAAAGTGAGAAAGTGTTTTTCCTAACATTTTCTTGTACTGTTTTATTCTGAGATGTAAAGCAACTTGTACATAGTTACTGTTCTATTTCTGACCCTACATCACAAGTTACTGGTGCTGAATATGGCACTGTAGATAGCAACAATAAGTATTTCTTCATACCAATGAGCTTCACTTTCCTGGATCAAGATGGGAACAGCATCTTCTTGCTTTTGACACTTACTTCTTTTCAGACTTTTAATCCCTTGAGTTTACTTCTGTCAGAGTTGAATTTGGACCAGTCAGCAAATCTGCAGAGCATCGCAGAACCATATTAAAGTCCAGGTTGGCAGAGGCCTCTGGAGATTGTATGGTCCAACCTTTTGTTGAAAGCAGGGCCTTAGAGTGACTTATCCAGGTCCCTGTCAAATTGTGATATTTCCAGCAAGGGAGATCCCATAGATCAACCTTTTCCAATGCTGACTTTTTTCTCATGGTGCAAATGTTTTCATTATCCATATGGATTTTTTCCTAAAGCCCCTTGCACCCATTGCTTCTTTTCTGTCACTGTGCATCCTTGCAAAAGGAGTTCCTGCCTCTCCTCTGTAATTGCATTTTAGGTATTGGGAAAGTGTGATTAGATCCCTGAGGCTTCTTTAGGCTGGACAAACTCAGATCCTTCAATCTTTCTACATCTGCCAAGTTCTCCAGCCCTCTCATCATGTTGGTGGCCCTTCAGTGGACCCTGTCCAGTTGTTTATTGTCTCCTTTGAACTGGGGAGATCAAACCTAGATGCAGTATTAAGTGTATGCCCTACAACGCTAACGGACTGGAACAATCACAGCCCTTGATGAGTTGGTTGTTGTTTTGTTCATGCAGCCCATGGCAAGGTTTCCCTTCATTTCTGCAAGGGTGCATTGCTGGAAGGCATTCAAGTTGGCATTCATCAAGACCCTCCAAGCTGCACAGAGAGAAAGATAGACATCCCCTGTACTGCTGTGTGGGATTACTGCATCCCAGGTGCAGAACTTGGCTTTTATCTTTGCTAAAGCTCATGCAGGTGTTGTTGGCTTGCTCTTTTAGGATATCAAGGTGTCTATGAGGCGGCTCTTTCCTCCGGCAGATTAGCCTCCTCACTCAATGTGGTGTCATTTGTGCACTATTCAATGTATAAGTTGCATGTCATAGTCTAATACCTTAATATATACCCTGGCAGGAGTGTGTCTGAGTTGCTTACAGGTAAAGGCCCAGTTGTCTAAGTGAACAGACAATACATGGGTCAGAGAAGAGCTGTATCATAGGGTACTCAAGTGTAAGTTAAAAGCTCAACTTTCATGAGAAAGGAGAGAAGGAAGACAGCATTGTGATGGAGGTATAAAGAGCCAAGTAGATATTTTATTTTCAAATACGATCTAAAATGCCTCAATTTTATAAATCCAAAACACTATTTGATAATGTTGTCTTGGAGAATAAATTCTATCAGTGTAGCTTTCAGAAAAAGTACAAATTGATGCTGTTTTCCAGGTGCCTTTTAAATGTGCACAGCATCGTTCCTATGTCAAACACTTACAATCGTTAAAGGACAGAACATGATAGATAGGAAAACCAGCACTTCGTCATAGTTGTAATTTGAAGACATGTCAAAAAAATCACTGACATCAATTGATTTTGTGCCCAGAATAGTCCTGATAAGTAAAAACTGCATTTTAGAAAGGATCCCATAACAGAGCATATATTTTTGCAAGTGAATATAAATTTTAACACAAAAAAGTGAAGCATTCTAGAATTTAATGGCATGATAGCATTTAAAGTGTTACTTTTCACCCAGTTCTAGAAAGGAACAAGAGAAAATGAGTATATATGTTCAAACCTGCTTGTGTTAGTGATTGTTCCCTGATCAGTCTGAGTTGAAGGGACTGTAATCTGAGTGTCAGGGCTGTGTTTTGTCAGAATTGCTGTATCTGTTTTCAGAAGTAGAATCCTTGTTGGAGTGAATCTGATGTGCCCTTATTACAGGCCGAGCATACCTTGTCAAGCTGAATGAATGGTACATACACCTAAAACACAGGCTGCTGTTAATGTGTGGCATCTTGAAATACCTACTGTTTAAATTGCAGACAGGTAGCCTGGCTATTCTCAGTTTTGGGTTGGTTTTTTTTAGTCTGGTTAATGTGTGTGGACAGCAAGCAGGCTGTTGTACTGCCAGATGGCATCTGGCTCCCTAGTTTCTTATCAGTACATGAAGACTGTGACTTTGTTACAGTAAAGAAGCTGGTTAAAAAGAAAGAAAGAGGATTATTATGTATTTGTAGAAATAAAAGAAGGTTAAATACAACACAAATGTGTCATGATTATTGAACTAATGATGTAGTAAAATCCCTCCAAGAAATCTTTGAAGTGGGACAAGAGGGAGTTCCTAGTATGTCAAAATTTTGATATGGAATGAGAAACACTAATAAGTAGCAATTGTTCTGCAGCCATCTGTGCATAAGCTATATTTTTAAGCATGAATTTGTTTGCTGTGGGACTAGTCATGCACGAAAACCCTCCCTCTCCTCTATTTTCAGAACAAAACCATGAGACTTATCAAATGTTTAGCACTGATGCTTTGTGCTTAAACTAAAAATTCCTGCTTCTATCCCAGCAGATTTCGGTGCTGTTTTCTACTCCTTCTGGTGGAATGTTTCAAAGGATTTGGGTTGCTTTAAGAGGCTTGCTTTTCTAACAGTAATTTGTTAGTCATGGTCTCCTTGAAGTTTTGAAGGCTTTTGAATAAAAATGGATTTAAAGCTGGTAGGGGATGAAAAACTTTTGCTAAGTGAAATGGTATTGAGGAAGAGAACATCAGTCGGAGTTATTGAGTGTATTAGTGAATGTTCAAATAGTCAGCAACTTACAAAATCTTCTTCATTCAGCCTCATAGGCACACAAGTGACTGCTCTCTTTTCTTCTCCAGATCTTTCCTCAGCCCTCCATAATGCTTCTCTCCACTGGTTTGGTCTTTGTAAAAACTTTCCAAAGCATTTCTGCCAGATCCCAGGACAGAGGATCTCTGTGGCACGAATGCACTGTGGCATCTCCACTTGGGAATGTGCATAATATTTGTCTTTATCACAAAAAATGAGTCCTTCCTAATGCTGCAGTTTCTTTCTAGAGGAACCTCAGAAGCCTGCTTCTCACCTCATACATGCTAATGTGTTTAAAATAAACCTTTTAAAGCCACAGATAGCTCTCTGCTATGCCACGAGACTGGAGTTCTGAGTTTTTAGAATAAAACAGTAAAATTCTGCCAAACACTAGTTGTCATTTATCAGCTGTCTTAAATTAAGAATAGAACATTTATTAAGGCATAGTAAAATACTTCATTGACAGTAATGAAAGACATAAACCGTGCTGTGTGTAGTGATGAGACGGGGTGGTAAATATATCTTAGCTACACGTTAGATCTCTTGCTCTATCTCCTTTTGTCTCCAACAGTGCTTTAAATAATGGTAACAAAGTGACGAAAATGAATTTTCCCAGAGGATTACTAAAAAAGTCTACAGATCTGTCAAATTACCATTGTCTTTCAAACTGAAAGAAGAGATATCAGGCCTAAGGCTGCTGCTTTGTGTCACTTCTGAATAACATTTCTTATCTGTCTTTAAGATGATAACTCTGAAGGATATGAATAAGTATACTGAAGGAGCACAGTTCTCAAGCATACATTCACATTGCTTTTCAAGCTGTTTCTCTTCTTTCTGGTGGAGGAAGAGGGTGATGGCAGGGTTGTCTGTTCTGGGTGTCTAAGTCTTACACAGTACTGCAACTTTGACAGGTGACTTTCACAGGTAACTGACATGTCCTGAGCAACACTAGGGAGGGTATTCTTGTGCAAGAACAGAAAAAGCACTGTCTAATCTCTCAGCCCTAATGCAAAGAAAATGCTTATGCACAAGGATGGATTTTCCACCAGAAAGGCTTTAATGATTGCGCAATAATATTCTCAAATTCCCAATCTCAGGAGGTAATTATGAAGTCATTTCTAATTGCAATATTCTTTTTCTTTACTCATGTAGATTTAGCACTAATGAGATGAGGATTAGGCATACTACAGTCCTTCTTCACTGGCTGATTCTCTTGCAATGAGTAATAATACGTAACACAAGGGACACATGCAGCTTTCCTCTGTGTTTACTGGCTCAGTTCCTGCTGCTTTGTAGAACATTTACAAGAATAAAGGAAGTGCCCTATAAAGTGGCCTATAAACTGACCATATCTGACTAGGTCAGATATATCTGTCTAGATCCAGATGCTTGTTTGTTTGTTTTGTTTTGGGGAGAGCAATAGGCCAGCAAAGCACCTGAAATGCAGCATAAATAACCATGCTGAAGGGAAAAAGGTCGCTGATTTTTTTACGTGTACAAATAGGATTTTAATAGAGGATGCTGCAGGCCACACGCTCCACAACTCGATGTCTCCACGCAACTTCAAAAGCAAGAGCATTTACCTTTTGCCTAACACAAAGTTTGTGCATGTGCAGCTGAAGTGGTTTCAGTGGTTACTTTTGACATGCGCAAGGGTTAATTAGAGAATAGCTAATACAGTAGTTCTTGCTCAAGGGTTTCTATGAGCTACTGAGATAAACTTGTGTGTAAATAGAAGTGTAAGTAGGCTGTCTGGCTTTCTGCACTGCGCTCTTGGAAAGCGTTTTGTCCAAAGCATGCCTGGCTCAAGCTCACCACTTGTGAGGACTTGCAGTAAAATTAGCTCTGAGAGCCTAAGAAAGCACAATTGAATTGTGCTGCACAACACTGCTCCAACTCATCATTTTAGTATAAGATAACTTGGCTGCAAAACCAAATTTAGTTACCTAGGAGGAGCTTGCTGGTGGTACTCAGGGCTAGATCAGCTTATGTCAGATGTGGAGGGTGCATAGTATATTGTTGCCTCATAAGGGGAGCAGAGATAGTTTGATCCTACAAGGATGTTAATGAGCTCATAATAAAAGAGGATAGAAAATGAAGATTTTTAATTTGGTTATTTTGGGATGTTAAATGGAGAGGAATTCTGGAGTCTGTCTGGAAGACTAAATGGCTTGACAGAGACTTAATGGGCTACCTACAGTTAAATTAGGGTATTGCCATGTAGTGGTTGGAAACATAAAAGTCTTGTCTGTGTTCACTGAAGTCATCCATTATCGTCATCTTCCCCTAAGAGTGTCTTGAAAAAAAGAAGTCACTATTAAAGGAAGTAAAAAAAAAAGGATTGCAGTACTACATCTCCTGCTCTCTGTTAGACATCATATAGAAGAGGTGCTGTATCCCGCTGTACGGGAACTCAGCTGTTTGTTCCTTATGTAAACAACTGGATGGGGATCAGAGAGAATGAGAGCTGCTGGACATAGAAAGAGAGTTCTCAGTGTGATAGATATCTACTATCTAAGGGCTTTGTAGCCATTAACATGACATTTATATTAAGAAGGAGTGAATAGAATTGTGACAGGGACTTTTAAAGGCATTGAAAGGTTGGATAGTCCCCTTCACCACCTGAACAGTTAGCTCAACTTAGCCGTTAAACCATGGGAGAACTCGTCTCCAGAGCAAGGTACAAATTTTCTGACAGCTTAGCTGATTCCTTGTTAATAAAGCAGATCTGGAAAACTTGCTCTGAGGAGAGGGACTGAAACTTGATCTATATCATCAAATTTTATTGAAAAAATAAGGTGAAGTCTATTTTAGGAAACATTGATAAAATGCCCACAGAAGACTTTTTTACCCTGAATTCAAAGGCATCATGAACATGATTTCTGGAGATGGAAGCATAAATTAACTAAAAAAGCCCTCTAGTGATGTGATAGAACTGTGGTAGATTCTATATTAGTACTTCTAAATCTGCTGGTCAACTTTTCTAAGATAAATGCCATCTAACCCAGAAGCTACAGGTTTATTTCATAATCAAACACTGATTACATGGGAAGGAGGATGGTTACCAGCACCTCGTGCCTGGGTACTACAGGTGCTGTGTACTGTTAAATTCTTAGGAAGGTCCTTGACTGCTACTGGTGGCAAGTAGAGCTCTCCCAAACAATTCCTAAGCAAAGGCCAGAAGTTAGCTTATGCCAGGGGCCTCTCTTAGTGGGCGGTTTAGATGGGGTTACCTTACTTTGGGGGGTAGGAGAGATCAAGAGTATGAATGTACACTGCTCTGTGTTAATTGGCCTCATTTGCCAGAGGATGTTCCTGTGCACATTAGATCTAATAATCTTCTAAAACAGCTGACTTTCTGTTAGTTTTCCACATGCAACACCTCAGGCTTCTCTGGATTTTGTAGACCTTTTGGAAAGAGACAAATGTCTCTTCCTACAAGATGTTGGAGCCAAATGTTCATTTTTATCTTGGATAATGCTACTATTGCTACTACTACTAATATCAATTATTATTAAGCAATATGAACAAACCATAATGTAAATTTTTATGGCATTATAACTCATTAATTTCTTTCTCTTACTGACGAGAAATGCTTCAAGAAATGCTATTTCTAACCACAAACCAGTCCGTGTTCATTTGCTCATTTCTTTGTTGTGGCATTACACCTGCACTGCAATCTGGAGGGAATTGCTTCCTCCCCTCAAGCAGTTTGTTGAAATGTGGCTTCCAAAATATTGCAGTATTTGGGTAAAAAATAGACCTTATCAGGGAATAGTTTTGCTGCCAGTGAGTTGCAAGGATTTGGTGTCCTATTCACTGACAGCTGGTTTCACAGGGCTAAGCATTAACATTTCACTGCATGAACAGATGTTGAATATTTGTATTTTTTTTGTTAATGGAGATTGTGCTTGTGATTTCATGAATTCTGAAGAAAACTGAAGACTTTGGCTACTTTTGCCCTTGGCCTTTTTTACTATTTTTGTTCTTGAAATCCATGCCAAGTTTTCCTTCAGTGCTTCTGCAGACAAGAAAGGTAAATCAGGTGCCCTTCTTCTACCCTTGCGGATCATTGTAGTGTTTTTGAGGGAAAGGAGGTATTGTTTGGGGGTTTTCCTTGTTTGTTTGTTTCTTTCTGATTTTTATTCACCAAAAGAGATTTGTTGAAAGAGAAAATCTAAATGTTCTGAAATACTGATCAGTTTAAGCACTTCTCTGTTCTCTATCTGTTTTAAAAGACTGTGTGTGTTTTGTTAAACTATCAGTACTCCAACTGTTTGTAATGTACCAGCTTTTCACACCTAGAAATCAGTTTAATAGAGGGCACTTAGAAGAAACACTATGTGGATTTCCTTCTGACTTTTGAGTAACTTTATTCTTCCTGCAATTTTCTTACTCTTTAAGGAAACTTTGTTTTGTGTGTTTTATCTTTTCTGGCATTTGTGAGGATTCAATAGATTGTAGGGTGCCTTTACAATGAAAATATGTGGATGATTATTAATTGAAAGTTAAGGTGGTGATAACTTCTGGTCTGCCTGAGTAGACTAGTATGATGTTCTTTAGAGCAATGTATGATGTGAAAGTGTGTCTGCATAGTTTCCATGTCTTTTCGGTTTTGTGCAACCTAAAAGTTATTTGAGAGAGAGAAAGAAACAATAATATTATCCACACTAAAAGGACCTATGCATTGAATGCATATTTTTAGGTGAGAAAACATTGCTTATCAGAGCTGCAGCATTTTTACAGCGAGATCATTTTTACCTGCTGCTCTCCTTATTCTGAGGACTTAAGTATAAGATTCCTTTTTCTGACTTTTCCTCAACCTTAATCTCAGCTAAACTCTCATGTTATCAACAAAATTGCGTATGTTCCTTCTTCTGTTGGTTCTGGGATATAGAAATGAGATTTCCATCATACCTGTGGTGCCACATGCCAAAGGTCTAACAGAGGGTAACTGAAAGGGTACCATGCCAAAGATGATTACCAAGTTCACTTCACTGTGTGTCCACAAATACATGAGGCCATTCAGCGCAGATAAAATAAGCAGCTGCCTAGAAGCATCTCCCAGGCTGTGGGAGCAGCAAGCCCAGCAGCATCTGGCTCATATAGAAGTAGTATCCTTCAATCAGATACTTGAGTGTTTTATCTTATTATCTATGAAGTGGGTGATCAGCACATATAAACATATACTCTGAGTAGCAAAACTGTAAAGATAATTATTGCTTTCATAGATCTGTGATTTCTGTAATTGAATATTTCATCTAAAATATAAGAAACCCTAAGCTGTAGAAAGTCTGTGCCTGTTGGAGAGGCAGGCACTGGGAGAGGAGGAAGGATGCTGTGGCTGTTGAAGTACGTTCCCTTCTCTTCCATTCACAGCTACCGCAGTGGGGATTCTTTTGTTTTCTTTTGTTTTATTTTGGGGGTTTGAGTTTGGGCTTTTTTTCCCCCGATATATAGAGTTTTAAATAGAAAAACCAATTATGTTGGGTGGATTTTTCACAACTGACAACCGAAATTTGACCCTTGACAGCATACTGACATTTTTAATTTACCTTCTAGCACCCTGTGCACAGCCTCCAGTTGACAAGTTGAATAGTTGCCAAGAAATGCAGCTGGAAAGTACCTGCTGTTACAGTGCTGCATATGCAAAACCAGATGGGGGTGTGCACTTTTGGAAATGAGTGTCTCCGAGCCCACTCATTATTTGCTGCTAGCCACGACAGGCAGCTTCTGGGTGGCATCTCACTGCTTGCAAGTCTGGCTACGGCAAAGTTCATTTTCTTCTTCTCTGCTGTGGTGTCTTGATTGCCTGTTGCCTGTCAAATGCAAGGGGAGATGAGTTAGGCTAACCCTTTTTTAGACTCATGTTCTTGTCAGAATGGGACAGTTCTCCGAGAGAATGTGTCATCTATCTATGCTTCGCACCAAGGCATGTCTGCTTATCACCTGCAAATGCCTAATTATAACGTTTTCATTACTCAGAGATTATATATATATATTACTCAGCATTCTAACAGTGCACATATGCGCCAAACATTTAATTAGAACTGTTTCAGTGCAAATCCTTTTCTCATTGAAAGAATTCTAGTGATCCTTGGCCAACTATAAACAAGACTTATTAGCTATTCAAATATGGCAACATGATTTGAAGTCGCTTCCAGAAATGCAACAGGGAAGGCCCATGTATGTTTTATTATGATATCTACATTTTAACACATAGAATTGTTTTACGATCAAATTTTAACTTGAGAAACTGTTAATAACATGCAGTTTTACAGAATGTTAGTTCCTGAAGCTACCAAGCTCTGAAAACAATTATATGAAGCGCAAGTTTATATCTTTCCATTCTAGAAATCTCAGAACACATCCAAAAACATTTTAGATGACACTTATGTATGCAAATGTTGATTAACTATTACAGTCAGGGTCTGTGCATTTTGCTGTCGTTATTGCCTTACTTGTATTTACAGTGTTAAAGTGCCTGACACGCCAAATGGAGATTTTTGGGAATGAATGAGGAAACTCATTGATCTTCATGAAATGACTCTGTGGTGCTATCATTAAACCGCACGAAGTGATGCTATGCAGGCATTCCGTAAGTATGTCTGGGCTAGTGTAATTCAGCATTTATTAGATTTGTACTGAGTGTGCCAGTTTGCCAGGGCTTCTATTTCATCTAATGTAGGTATACCATCTAAATTTTCTTAATGGTGCAGTATAACATTCTGGACAGAAGCGTGCATCAGACCTGTGCCTTGCATACCTTTGACAAGCTTGAACTTGACACAGAACCATTTTTGATCAAACACGATCAGACTTTGGTCAACCTTTTGTATTAGCTTTTTGCATTGGTTTCTACTAGAAAATCGTAGAAAAAAGTTGGCAACTGAAGGTATTAACAACCAAATAATTGATAACCCATGATTCAGATTATGACTGAGATTCAGATTTAATTTACAAGCGTTAGGGTTTAGACCAATTCTGTAAAACAAATAAGCCTATTTGTGTAATTGTGGGTACAGATACAGATAACATCTATCTCAGTACTTTGTCCTGATGTTAACTCTTGTGTTCCTACAATGGTACCATGAAGTAAGTGTATGCTTCTCCATTCTTAGTTACTGTGGGTCCTTTAGATAACATGATATCCTATGGGAATGTTCCACAGTGAGGGATCTTCTGAGACCATAAGCCCACAAAGCAATGTCTCCCTCTTACTCACAGCTGCAAAAGGACAAAAAGGCATAGACACCAGGTGGAAGCAAGGATATCAAGAACAGGCTGGTTTTCTCACCTACTTCTTATGGGACCAAGCATTAGCGACTTCCATTTGCAGTCCACATGGGGAAAGCAGTAAAACCCATGGACTCCTGCTGTACCTCTTGCTCACCCACTGACAGCTCGCTCCTTTGGTTGATGTTGGTTTTCCTTGGGATTCACAGCTTCCAAAACAGAGAGGTGCAAGGAAGGATTGCATTGTGCAGAAGGCTGTGATATGGATTTAGTTTTGAACACAAGAAGGCCTGGTACAGGTCTAACAACTTTCTGTTGCAGTTTCCCCCCCCTCAAAAAGAAAGGAAAAAAGAGATTGTGTTCTTGCTTTTGCTCTTTTCTTTATTTGCTTGGTTTAGGGGGATTTATGTATCCTTACGGAATTATGTGCCTGGTTTTCGTTAGCTGAGGAACACACAGCTACCTCCCTGCATGTGGTAGGGCTGGTTGTGCAACTCACAAGTAGTCTCTGAAGTCCCAGATTTGCTGTTCCATGGCTGCATTACATACACCATACAACCTTCACTGCTGGGGAACTTCCAACCCCATGGCCCCAGAATCTCCTGTGCTTTCTATGTGGCTTCTGCAAGGCACATGGCAAACATCAGATCTGGGATGAAAGGAAACACGCTACCCATTTCTCCAGTGTCTCCTCAAACATGGGCTGTGCAGTTCTGCAAGGTGCTGAGCGCCTTCAGATCCTTGTGAGGCTGATGGATGCTGTGAGCACTTGGGAGTACTGAGGTATTGGTGGCATCAAGTCAGATCCACTTCATAAAGCATCTGGGAAAGACAGTCCCTCTTTGGACTATTCTGTTGTGTCTGGTGTTGGCTGCAGAGCATCCCTTCAGTGCTCACTGCCACAGAAGAGTGATAAAATGATCTCTTCTATTTGCAGCCACACTGGCCTATTCCATGTGCCATACCATTGTAAAGAGCTGGATTTGCTCCTGAAAGGGCCTGAGGAGTGGCAGAGCTGAGGCTGGGACTATATGGGCAGGCACAGGAGGTAATGAGCTAGAGCTCAACAACGGGGATGCAGTGTTGTTTTCTTGTGGCAGCAGGGAGCCCCTGCCCTGACTCTGCTGCCTGCTGAGACCTTGCATGAAGTGGTACAGGGAACACTGAAGCCGCTGCAAGACAGACAGGAGGGCTGTGTGGCCCAAGCTTGTGGCAAAGGACCTTTCCAGCAGGCGTATGTAATGGCATTAATTCAGGTGGTCTGGAACTCTCCGTGTATTCTCCCTAGGTTCAGACTATGTCATTAAACAAAGCAGATCTGCAACGGCTCTGAGCATAGCTCCAACATGCAACTCTCTCTCTCTGGTTTCCATAGCAGGAAATCTGTGTCTCTGGTTCCTAATATATGTATGTACATAGCATAGACATCTCTCAACTGCGTATTCATTATCTCACTGCATCACATCTGTCAGGCAGATTCAATTAAGCAAACATGCTTCCAGCCCCAGTTAAACTTTCTGTGCATGCAAAATGCATCCAACCCCAGATAAGGTTTTGGTAATCGGAGAATTGAGGAGAATGAACTAAGGTGGGGGAAAAGCAGGAGGTAAACAGTGTTTGTTAGTATTTCCAGATTTGCCCCAAAGGCTGTGTTTCCAGGTGTTTGGAAGTGCTGGCATGTATCGGGTTGTACAATGTCATGCAAAGAGAGGATGCTGGAGACCAATCAGACAGTTGGAAACATTTCACTACTTATTATCTGTTACTTCCTTCTTTTGGTAATTCTTTAAAGAAATGCAGTTTAATCTTGAAAGTTTCCTCTGTTAATCATTAAACGCTCTCCATCTTTTTGAAGCCTGGTTTTGCATGCACGTGTGTGTTTGCTTTTTACACTTCGAGCTCAGAGTTTTTACAAACCATCAGTAATGTCTGAGGTCATGCTCAGCCTCCAGAAGCCTTTTCCAGATGGCATAAAAATGCAAACAGTCCTTGCTACCCCGCAGGGAAGTACATAGCAGGCCCCTCTTGAATCACCTTTGGCTGAAGACATGGTATGAGAAACTTTAGCGTTTACATGAGCAATGATCACTGGAGGATCACCCAGGGAGTGTGATGGAGACACACCCACATGCACGTGTTGCACATGATGGGTGACAATGCAGAAGTGGCTCTCAGCACCTTCAACAAGCTCCCTGCTTCTAGGAATGGCAAGTGGTACTTGCCTTGGTTGCAAGTCAGAGCAGCCTGGGACCACTCTAGCTTGTATCAGGTAGGTAATGTAATGCCTTGATTTCTTACCAAGTGAACTTCTGCACTGAAATCTGAAAAGAAGGAAATACAGCCCTGAATATTTGAGGAAGCAAACAAACTAACAGGAGCCAAAAACTCAGCTCGCGGGTGGATTTTACCTGTTCTGAGTATCTGCCTGTGCTCAGTGTTATTGCTTTGGACCTTGAATCATTGCAGGACAGCAATTCAAGGTAACAATCTCTCAAGGAATGGCCCAGACCTGTAGAGAATAGAAAGGTGGACACCAGATGACTGTTTGTATTATGAGCTTCTGGAAAGGAATTTGCATTATCAGTCATAGACTAATTTAACTCTGCCGAAGTCCAACAGATTGCATAAGTGCAGTAATACTACAATGGGAAGGATCAGTCCTAAACTGACTTGTATTCATGCTGATTTAAATATTTTCCTTGGCTTGGCTTCTATACGAGCAAGATAAAGGTGTCACATTTCAGTAAGTTTCACATTAAATTTATTTGAGGTGCTGGTGGTGGGGATTTTGTGCGCTGAATGGTCTAACTCTGATATAAAAGTTCTGAAACTCTTTAGTAAAACTAGATTTAAGGTCTAGAAGTGCCAGGAATTCCTGGGTTAAGGAAAAAGAATTTTGTGACAGTTTATTATAATGCATTCTTAACTTTCTTCCTGGACTAGATAGTGATGCAGAGCTTGGCACAGGAATTTAAATAGATTTCCCCGGTGGATCAGTCGTGAAAAAGTTGCTAAAATCCAGCAGAAATATCTCTTTTGAAGAAGACATTCCATCTGACACATTCTTACCAGGAAACTTCTCCACTTGGCCAGGATTGAGATAGAGATATCCACAGATACAGTAACGGTGCTGTGTACTGTGCTGCATCAGGAACCCAGCGACGGGTTGAGTTGTAGCCTACAGCAAACTGACTTGGATCTCTTTCTGTCTATCTCTGGTCTCATGGTATTGTGTGTAGTATTTCTTGATGTTATTTTTAATGTTCTAACAGCTGGATTCGTGTCACTCCATGAGAATCATAATTACAGATAGAGTAAAATGACAGTTTTTCAAAGTATGACAGAATTTAAAGTCTGAAAATCAGACCAGCACCTAAAAACATCACCTGAACCGGAGACAAACAATTTCACTCATTCCCTAGATTTTACCATTTCCAAATGTTCCCACTTTCCTGAACCCTGTGAAGGTTTATGTAAGACAAAATACATAAATAAATCATGATAAAAGTCTTTAAAAATAATGAGATCTTAACAGTACTATTGATTTTACCTCACCCAAATCACAATGGGCAGAGGTCTGACTCTCAGGTAGTGTTATGGTCCCCATCCCTGCCTTGTTTAGTATGGCAGAAAGATAATTTCACTATATATGGAGCCATGGAGTGGCTCCATGTACCTCAGGAGAAGATGACCCATCTTCAGCTGTGATTTTTAAGTATGCAATGTGTTATTAGGTAACTTCAGAACAAATCTAACAAACTCCTGAAATCAATGCCAGTAGCTGCAACAATTTGAGCAAAGGTGTTTTAATATCTCTGCTTCTTGTATGTCTTCATGAGATTCAAAGGCTGAAAATATAAACCCCAAATGTTTGTTTGTTGTAGGAAAATGCATGTGTTGTACATACGCTCATGCTTTTATGTTTGCAGCTGCAGCCCTGTGTAAATTGGTGTTTCTTGAAGTCTCCCATTCATGATCACGGTGGTAGATTACACATTTCCTTTCTGGAGGGCTAATTAATGTCATCCAAATTCTGAACAGTTAATTTCTGAGTAGTCTCGAGGCAGCTGCAACATCTATAACCAAAGAAACGCTCTTTACTTGAATAAATGGCCTGTATGCTCTATTCTGTTTTATCAAGATAACTTGGGGAAGGCAGATGTTTAACACTCAAATACGGTTCTCTTGAATGGGGTTCATCTGGTTCCTGCCTAAATCAAGAAGATTCTGCTAAATTTGCAAAAATGTGAGATTAAAATCACAGCAGGAGATAAGTGAGCCAGTCAACGCAGTGTACTTTTGGCAGAGCTCCTCTCTGGTGGCAGTTGTTCTTGCTGTGAGCATGGGGGGGAAGGATTTGTGCTGTCAGAGATGTAAGGGATGCTGACAGCCCTCGTCGGCACATACAGTATCTGGGCTTAGGGTTTAGATCTCCATGGCCTCTTCAAAATAAGGAAGTGGACCCCCAAGCAGAGATTTCAGCTAGACACCAGCCCCTTTTTTCTCATTTTAAACCTGCTTTTTGGGAGAGGGTTTTTACAGCCTGTTTTCTCATGCAGTGGAACAGCGGCAGCATTGTGGGCAAAAGAAAAGATAAACAGAAATGGGCACAGATTTAATGTTTAGGTTCAATTTTAAAATTTTTTAAATGTGTGATTTTTAGGAACCCTTCTCGAGTGTTGTATGTCATCAGATTCCTCTGTTTCACCACTCTGTCTTTATTTCACACTCTCCTTTTGACAACAGTGAAATATCTGCTCTTTCTCTGACTTAGCAGGCAATGGTACTTTTCTCTCCCTTTATCCATATTGTCATGGAATTAATAGGAAACAAGAAAGTAACCAAGCTGTCAAGTGGCCTTCCTTCTAGTAGGTAGTTTCACTCCTGGTTTTTCCAGCAGTGCAGCTAAGAGATATGCCCAGTAGCTATTCCTTTCTTCAGACGTCCTGGAAGGAATGAATTGCTGTGAATCCAAGCAACAGACTAATCTTCAGTTTAGCATTTAAAAGCTAAATGTCCAGTTTGAGTTGTCATCTAGGCTGTCTCCCTTGGCTAGGCAAAGAAAGGCAATTCCAAGGATGATCCGATACATCCTAACAGAGAGGGAAAAATCATCCTTAAAACTCTTTACTGAAAGAGAGCTAAATTACTAGTTTTCTTAGCCCAAAGGTTTCATTTCTTATCAGGTTAGAATTAAGCAGGATAAATGTTTGTTTGGCTTAGGAGCCAGCATCGCCTGGTAGTGAAAATGTTCAGTTCCTTCAGTTCTCAAGCCTTGTTAGGCTACATCTGCCATAGGTGAAACCCAAAGAGAAACCAGTGAGGCTGCTTCATTTACCACATTAGCGGGAAAATAAGCATTACAGCAAGAAGTGGTAGAACAAAGGATTGTTCCTGATTTTCAGTTCAGGTTTCTCTTGAACTTGCACCACTATCATCATCAGCAAAATAGAAGCTTGTATAAACTCAGCAGCAGCATAAAAATCCCTGCATCTCAGTGCTGTTAGCCTTGCCCTCTCGTTATCTAAATGGAGGTGTTAGTATTCAATTATTATCACTATTTTTGGCACTCATTCACTTCAGCAACACTTGTCCTTTCAAACACAGACTATTAGAGATGACAAATGCACTGGGCAAGATTTTCTTTCTTCCCCATAAGTTTTCTTACTGTAGAATAAACCAATTTCAGGCAATGTTAATATGTTAAAGTCCTACTTTAATACAGTGTAAGGATTGGATTTCCTAACAGGGATACCTGGAAGAACAGACATAGATTGTCTGAGGCTGAGAAAATATTGAAGAACAATACATAAGAGATGAAAACAATAAATCTGATAGGCTGCTTTACAGAACTCTGAAGGTAATTTCATTCTGACACATCAAGGGCTTGGCTATGAGGACATTAAAAATAAGTAGTTAAGTCAAATCAATGTATTTCCACATCATGAGGAAGGGCTATGAGACAGAAAAATAAGAATGGGTTTAAACCACAGAACTGACATGGAAAAAGTGCTTATTCAACCCTCATCTCTAGCAGCTAAATGGTACTTTCTCCATGTGCTTTCATGGTGGAGGTTTGGGTCCAGGCCACCTCAGAGATGAAGGGACAAGTGCCAAGGTCAGCTCTAGACTTAGTTTTCTTTCTGCAGTTCCGTTTTTGGATCTCATCTTTTGTTTCAGCCCAGATTTTTTCTCCCAGTAAAGTCACTGTAGTGATTAGAGGTTACATTGCAGTCAAGATGGTCCTAAAAAAGTCATGAAGGTCCTAAGGAACATTTGTACGAACAGGTAAAAGGAAAAAAAGTAGAAGAAGTTGCTTTGGGAATGGTTTACTTATGGCAGGAAAGCTGCAGACATACCCAGCGCTGGTAAAGCAGGAGTGTTAGCAGTGGAACAGGGAAAGTCTTGAGACCAGTGGGGTAAAAGAAGACATGAAGAGTTTTTAAGCATAGATCAACAGGAGATCGGTATAAGCACAGGTGCAGGAGTATAATGAGTAGTTGCATAGCTACCACTCTCAATTCCCCGATATGCTGCAGAAGAATACTTCATCTGTCTGTATGCTGGTCTCACACTTGAAAATGGGAGATAGCTTATACGTACCTCAGTAAGGTGAGATTTAGGACTCACTAAGGGCTGTGAGCTATGTGCACTGGAATGTCTTGGATAAATTGTTTTTAAAAGCCAAGGTAAATGCAGAGGTACTCAAGTAAGCTGCTAGGTCTGAAAGGAAACATGTTCATTTTATGTATTTGTTTTTCTGAATATGCTGAATTCATGTTTTATTTTGCCTTACAGCTTACACTGTGGCATATGCTTTACTGATTACAGGAAGCTGAGACTGCAAAATTCATTACTGAGCGGGGAAACGATATTTGCAGCAAAGGTAAGAAAACTGGTTAGTTTTAAAGTTGTCTCACTGCAAGATCAAAGTGACTGGGAAGTTCAGAGAGCAAATCTGAGCCTGCTTCTTAGCAAATCTGCTTGTAAAGGCTGAGATGAATGCGTTTGCTGAGAGTCCAGCCACAAAGCTCTTTGTTAGGCAGTAGAGCTGTGCAAATATTGGAGACATTTAATGCTTCTGGGCAGGACTCCGTGGGCTGATCCTTTAGCAGCCAGGCTATTCTCAACAGCCCTGCAGTGAGAAGGCTTTGACCTGGATATGTGCATCTAACCACCACAGCAGTCTATTGTCAGTAACTGTTGTGAGGTAAGAATATTGTGGTCATTTGTATGACCTGTTCCTGTTTTTGCCAAGATTTTGAGCCACATGGAAGTGTTTGGTGCTGAAATCTTTGCTTATGAATAATGGTAGTGTTCTCTTGATATCAGGTGTGGGGAGGAGGGGGACAGCTTTTTGGCAATAGTTCAGGAAGGTAAGCTAATGTTTTTCCATGAAAAATTCCTTAGAAAAATTACAGTGCCTATAGGTCATTATGGCAGAGCTGGAGGTGCTGTGCAGAGGCACAACAGCAGTAGCTGCCATGGGCAGCAAACATCTGCAAACTGAGCTATTGGGTCCCTTTTAAGAAAGATTAAAACTTCTCTTTCCTTTCTAAACAATGTGATTAGCCCACTAGCATCAACCAACCAATTAGTGTTTCTTTCTCTCAATGAATTTGGAACCAGAGTCTTTTTAAATGAGGTTATATGGGTATTGTGCACTATTTGCACGCTTCTGGATCAACATAGACAGATGGGCCTCTAGAAATTAGTATAATCCTGGGCACAAGGTGAGTTACGAACACTTAGATGTTACAAACAACCCCACTGAAACCTTCTTGCACCAAGGTGTTGTTCATTAGAAATAAATGCAATTCTGCCCACCAACCAAAGATTTTCCTCTTCCTTTT
Organism: Coracopsis vasa; assembly: GCA_026283785.1. Taxonomy (NCBI): domain Eukaryota; kingdom Metazoa; phylum Chordata; class Aves; order Psittaciformes; family Psittacidae; genus Coracopsis; species Coracopsis vasa. The sequence goes on along the minus strand of JANHGB010050243.1, from coordinate 128,856 downwards.
GTTAAGGCTATCTGCTGGTGCAATTGAGCATAGGCAAATTAGAAGCAAACTACTCTTCTCAAGTCATTTGTCTGTAATTTGACCCAAACCCCTGAAGGTATGTGCCAGTGCTGATAGATACGTAGGCACAATTATCTATAAGACTGTCGGTGGAGTCCAGGCAGTCTGCCCCACTTCAGACATCAGAAGTAGACCACCAGAATGTTATACAACTCTGGACCATGGGTTTGGGTTCAGATGATACCCCAGAATATTGCAGGGCTGCAGCAGGCAGTATGATGCATAATCTTTGCTGATTGCTTCATGCCCTGAGGGCACAGGGCTGGGGTAAACATTTATTAGTCACATTCATTAGTTTTGGGGTTTTGGTGCTGCTCCATCACATTTTCATAGCACTCATTTAGAACTCGCTGCTTCTGGCATTGGTCAATGAAATAGCTGATGGAATCAACAGAAATAGCATCAATTTAACTAAAAAATAAAACTGGTGCTTGGCAGGAAATATGAATGACTTGTGTTCTCTTCAGGTCAGGTTTTAAAGGTATTTAGGTGCTTAAAGGTACAGGTAAGTACTTGGAAGGTTTTTCCATAGTAGCTATGTGCTCAGCTCCAATTATTTTTTAATGAGACTTATTTCCTTGTTTCAAAGACACCTGATAGGAACATGTGTGAGGGTAAATCACTGAAGGGCCTTTACAAAACTGCTATGATATTACTATTGAAAATGGGACTTCATTATTTAAGCATTACGAGACTGATTAAACATTAAAATGATCTGTAGATTGTATTGATGGCTTTGACCTTTTAGTGGGCTTATGGTCTTCAACGCTTAGTAGCCAATCTGGAAAAAATAGTGTTTTCTATTCAACCAGAAGAATAATTATACCTTATAGATATGGGCTGCAATTATGCGACTGCAGGAGTGTGAGGGAGGAGGAAAGGATGTGCTTATCACAGCGTGAAACATCAGAGTTTGTTCTGAGATAGCTGCAGGGAGAGCCTGTGCCTTCATGCTGTTGTCAGAGGAGAAGTGGATCTCAGGTTTGAAGTCTCCTTTCAGTGTACTGAAGGTAATGTTGCCAAGCACATGGGACACTGAGGTTGGCACCAGCCTTCTGCCCAAGCATCTGGGCTAGCACAAGAGTGCATGTACCCTGCTCTTCTTTGCTGGTCCAACATTGCCTCCCTTGGAAAGTGTTTTGAGATATCCCACTGAGTGAAGCTACTAGCTAAGAGTCACCTTTGTGCAGTGAGTTCTATGCCACAAATATATGAGCCCAGCTGTGTATGGGTCGGGAGCAAGAACAGTCAATGGGAATAGGCACCTTTTCAACCAAGGAGGGTAGAAAACTCTGGGTGTCCTCATAACCAGGGACTCTGACAAGTTTGCCTTTGCTCATCCACATTCATGATTCATTTTTGGCTCTCACATGCACAGAGATATGCACGCATCACTGTCTCTCCCTGGGGAGCTCCCTTGCATATGGCATTTCCACAACTGTGAATATGAAGTTTAATGCTAGACAAAAAGCTGTGCTGATAATGATGCCAGTAAGAGCTATGGCTTCTTAAAAGCGTAAGTGTTTTTTCAAATGATAAATGATAAGCAGTTATGGAAGTGCAGAGGGAAGGTAGTTAAAAGCAAACTGTACTGATCGAAGATTAAAGTGTGAGCATACATGGGAAATGATGTGCATTAGTTTGGGTTTAATTCTTTTGGAAGGCGGAGATGCTGATAAAGAAAGTACTGAAATCCGAAACTGAGACAAACATCAGCATGCAGCTGAATAATAGCACAAAGTGTTAGAAAGAACAGATGGATAATGGTAATTAATGAGATCATAACCATGATGGCAATGATGTCTTCAATCACTTACTTTTGTCTGCTGTGACTCTGAAGCCATGTGCCATGTTTTGACCTCAAAAGTCTCATTCTTCCCTAAAATAGAGGGGAGAGAGGTTGTAATACTGCATCACTGTGGCTAATTACTTGGTTGCTAGGTTGCCTGGAGTGCAGGATGTGCTCCCGAAGAGGTGTCAAGGTCTGTGGTTCTAGCGTATTAGCACTGCATATGTCTGTATGGAGTTTGGTGAAAATCTTGATTTTACAATAAGCGTACTTTCAGGGTGGCTGAAGGTATTTGTGCAGAGGTCAGTGAATGAGCTGACTGGCGTATAGCCATAAGCAAAAAGAAAACAGAAAGCAGAACAACCGTGGATCTTGTTAAATCAAAGCATTGCAATACTGTTTCAAAATTACATTCTTCTAAGCCTATCCTAGTGTGCACTTGAAAAACAGTGCAGGACACCCCCATGGTAAGTGAAACAGTTTGGTTTTGTATAAAACAAACTGTTAGTAATAGTAATATATTTTTGTCTTGACCAAGGCACAGAAATCGGTGCTCTATGTGCCAGGGTGTCTATATGCAATAACTGAATTCAATCAAGATAATGAAGAAGAGCAGTTTTGAAAGGAAGATAGCAAGAGTTGAATCTTGTGATGGTTTAGTTGATGCTTTTTGTGTTTTGATTCCTTTTGACATTTACTACAGACCAAACCTAGCAATTGCCTGTTCCTGGTTTGCTCTTTTTGTCTGTTATCTCACAGGGACTGTCAATATGGCCTTTTGAAATACTACAATGCAGAAAATAATCTTTCTACTTTTTCAGCTTGTTTTTTGTTTTCATGTAATTAGACTTTAGAAGAAGTGCAAAACATTTTCATAACAACAGTTCAGTTAATCTCTTTAATTCCAAGCACCAGGGAAGATCTCTTCCCATCTCCAAAGGACATGATTCATATAAGGTTGTTTTATTTGTATATACAATATGCAGTAGTTAGCAGCTTTCCATATAGTTAAAACCTGAGAACCTGGGCATTTGAAAACAAGCAGGGCACTGGAGATGTGTTAATCTTCAGGCAGTATAGCTTGAAAATACAGTGAGATAGTGCAGGCCACTGACCTGTTATGTACTCACATTACTTGGAGGCTGGTCTAAAATTTAACAGATATGTGTAGTTTACAGTTTATAAGAAAAGGCATTTGCATGTTCACAGGATAATCTGTATTGGTGATCTCTGCTTCTTGGCAAGCTGGAGCAATAAACTCTAGCAAGAAATGTATATCCAAAACTGGAGTTGAGCCCATGATCGTCTATTTATAGGCCAAAGAAAGGAGCAGACAATGGCTTCTGAGATATGGAGACTTCTGTCTAATGCTGCTGCTTTGAGTGTCCTTAACATTGACCCAGACAGGATGCAAGCCTATCCCTTCTCTTGTGAGAGCAGAAAGCTCACTTCCTTCTGCACAGGGGTGAATGGTCCTTCATGGTTTTTATTGACTCTGGGATTTGATGCTGTCCTTATGGAACTGAGAGGGACATTCTGGCGGTAGTCCAGCACTGAAGTCAGCAGCATCTAGCAGTTTCCTCCAGAAAATGATTTAATTTCACATGGAAATCTGTCTTCTGGGTTCTTCTAGAAACTAGTTCCACTTTTCTAATTCCCCAGTGATTATAGATCTGGAAAGTTTTTCCAGACTCTGTTTGCTCGCTGCCATTTTGAGTTCTTTTGCTCTTGTTCCAATGTCATTTTACTTTAAAAGCTCTTTTTTTCTGATGAAGAATTGGATGTCCCTTTCCTCCAGTGTGATTACTGAAAGTAATCTTATTCCCTCCCAGCTGTGTCCCAACAGTTTTCAAATGCTTGAAATCAGGTGTGATTTTTCTACATAAACCACAACTAAGAGTCAATGCAATAAATGACAAGAAAAAAGTGTTGAACAGTGCAGTGGAAGAAAGGATATATGGTACCATTATGATCTGTTTGATTAGTTCTTCGGTTCTTGGCAGGAAGGTTTTCAAGTTGGCCAGACTTCTAAATGAATTCCTCTTTTCTGTCCTCTCTTTCCTTTACCCTTTCTCCTCTGTCACACTGTGTATCATAGACTAGAACTACATTTCGGTAGCATCAATTAAATACAGAGGGTACACTAAGATTAATGTTTTCATTTGAATCAGAGTGCAGGTTTTGTACCATTGAATGATCTCTTTGCTTGTGAGCTGTGATGTTTCAAAAGGAAATTAAGGTGGAATATATGCTGGAGTGCAGCACTTCATCCACAAATGGGCATCCAGACAGAAGGCTGGACTAAAAATAGTCTGAAAACAAAACCAAGCACAGTGCAATCTGGAAATGAGGTCCTCAGCACCAACTGTTTCACTCGATGGGTCTACTCCCATGGTTCACATTACTTGCTACTGCAGATGTAGTCTTAGCCTTCTGCCCCGTCTGTCTCTCTGAGGGGATGGTATAGGTAGATGTACCTGCACGAAGCTTTCCTCTGCCCTTATAGTATCTTTGTATTCATCTGTATCCATCTTCTACAAAGTGTTTATCCTACCTTTAGACAGCCAAAACTATCCAGGGGAGAGAAAACTGGCTGTTTCTCCCCAGTATGAATGCAGTCTCGCAGAAGAACGTCACTGGTAATCAAGATTAGGAACCAACAATGCATTCACCTCCTTGAAACAGATTCCTTTGGATGGTATCCCTTGGTTACCTAGTGACTCATAGATACCAATCTGGGGATAAAGAAGACTATTGTACTAGTAAAAAGTACACTGAGATAGGTAGATTAGTATTTAAAAGCTCGAGTTAATATGACAGATTTAAACCTTGCATTTACATATATTGACTTTTCTTTCATTGGTGCTGTAAGCCTGAAGATTTGTCTTTAAATCTTGCTCATTAGCTTAAAAATGCTCTCTTTTAACAGGAAGAATAACATGCAAACTGGTTATATGCCTTCTAGCCAGGTACATTTACCAGAGCTTGGAGGAGGAACGGGTAGCCTTTTCAATGGTGGTTCATTTCATTCAAGGTGAGCTTTGGCTGTAGTCCCTGCATGGGGAGAGTTGAAGAATAGGGCTCATGATTGTGGTGCATAGGACCTGATTCTGCACTTACTGTATTTGAGGTGCTCTGACTTGAGAAAGAAGGGCTACATTTTGAAGGAATATTTGAAAGACAGAAAACTTGTATTAGCAGCTGATTAATTAGTCTAATACAAGCCATGGCCTTCGCTTCTAGCCCAGTAAGTGAATCAGCAGAGTCTAAATGGACGTTTAAGATTCTCCGTGGGCAGGAGTGGAAGTTCCTTTAGGAGTAATGGCAGAATTGTTCCTGGTGTTAATACAACAGTGAAGACAAGCCTGAAGCAATAACATGTTATATTTTGTGTAATCTGGCTTCATTGTGGAATGACCACCACTTCCAATGAAAATGAATCCCAAGTACAGTACTTTGTTGGTTGACTGCAAAATTATATTGTGCTAAATCAGTCCTTCTTTCTTCCAGTTTATTAAGTTTATGGACTTGGTTATGAGAGGGGAATGAGTGATAATGGAGAATATGAACAAGGAAGCTGTATGCCTCCACGTATACTCCTGTTCATGTAACTTCTGCAAACGTAATTCATCCTTGCATACAGAGAACATAACCTGGATGACTGTACGGCTCTCTATAAAGCATCTTACTTACAGTTATTGCCCAAGGTAACATCACACTTAATTTTTAGACTCTTATACAGCTCTGTCCTTGGACAAAGTATGTTGTGTTTGGCACACTAGATCTCTGCAGATTTTATTTCGTTGTTAATGACACTTTGCATAAGAAATGGAGATACTCTCGCTTTCTTGTCATGTTCATGGCAGGGGTTTGTGACAAAGACTGAGATTTGTGTTTCTAAGAACTCTCCTCAAAGTGGGCTTAAAGAATAATGGCTCCAACGCAGAGAGAGTCTGGTTGGTAATTCTTGAGAAACTGAGAAACTGTTTTTTTCAACTACTTGATCCACAGCTTAGGTAGGGAGTCTGTGGTATCCTGCCTTGAGGGAGTGCTTTCACCCTCTGTAAGCCTGAACTATTTGTAAAATTTGATGTGAAAGTAAATGCACTCACTGCCATAGGGACAGTATTTTTCTTGCTTGTTTGATGTGCTTACTCCTCGCTGAGCACTGGTTTGAATGCATTGCTGACACCCAGATCCTGCAGGATGAGCCACATAGGAAGGCAGTGCTGGTTGGCACTCACCTCTGACAGCTCTGGAGCATCGGTACTCACTGCTGAAGGGAAGGCAAGAGGAACAGGGCCCTGATGTCCAATCTCTAAGCCAGCCCACAGGAGTGCAGAGAGACCTGCACAGCACCCACTATCCTGGCCCTCTCCTGTCCTGGAAATGAGGAGGCGTGTGGGCATGTGGGAAAATAAATGTTTCTCTAGGCACCCTGCCTGCTCCGTATTCAGTTGAGAATGGCTTCACGGGAGCTACATGGGGTTGTTAAAGCAGAGACTGGCACACTTTCCCCAGGATACAGTTCTGATTTCAGCTAATTCTTTCTTGTATGCTTTTTAGTGCAGACATTATTAATTTGGAGACAACTCTTTCATGAACTGTTTCTTTTCTTTCTGATAAAAGATTCCTTTTTAGCTACTATAATCCTGCCAGATACTGGCAGTTCAAAGGACAGCTTATTTTCTTGCCTTCAGAACGGGCTGATGGATATAACGTTTGGGGATAATATAGTTAGGAACTCCCTGAGAAAAGCAGGAGAGAGTTGGAGGGGTGCAGGAGAAGGCCAAGTGACATGTTGAAAGTGGTTTCTCCAACAGATCCTAGCTGACCATCGGCACTGGGCTGCGGTAAACTGTGGTTGCAGACTTGGCATGGGAAATATCCTCATGTTTCTTTCACCCAACCACCACAGCTTTGATACTCCACAGTTTAGAAATGTCTTCTCATAAAGACCTACCTATAACTTCTACATACACTAATGATGACAGCATTTTGCAAAGAGCACTGGCTAAATATTGTGAGAGGGGATTAAATACAGGCTAGCTGGGCTTTGATTCCCTAAGTCTTTTTATTCCCTATTTCACCACTTACTGGATGTGATCATTTGATCCTAAGCTATATCCTTTCTTGGAGTGCATCCTACTGCAGACTTTGTAGAAAGTTTTGCTTTGTGGCAAAGCTCATGTGCAGCATTCTGGCAAACATCCTTCCTTTTATTCAAAGTAAATACAAATGGACAACTGTTACTGACTCACCATTTGGGCAGTGTTACTTGGTGACCCGACGTGTAGGCCACTCTTATGTTATTAGCTGAAAAAAGATTAGGCCTCCATTAAAAGAAAATCACTAAATTAATGGTTCTGCCATCCAGAGGGAAACTTTCCTTGTGTCTCCTGTGTGTTACTGTTGTTAAGTTCACAGATAAACCCCAGGATTTTCAGAAATGGCAAGTACTTTCTGAATGACGTGGGTTGCATTTAAGATGACATTTTAAAAGGACCAAATTCTCAGTGTTTGGCAGCACTTCTTGGAGAATTAGACTGTCCCCAAGTAGCTCAGGCTGAACAGGGAAACCAGAAGAATTCAATTTCCTATAGGTTTCTCAGACTGACATCCAAATTTTGTGCAAAGCTTTCCTCTCTCCCTTGTCCTTACTCAGTGACTTCAGTGACTTCATAGATGTGAAAGAGAGCTCTTTCTTTTTTTCAGTCTTTTGGTTACTTGTTTTCAGCTGGATGATATTTGCTTGGATCCAGTGCCTTCAATTTGACTTCTGGTTTTATTTTCATTTTCAATGTTTTATAAATAAATCTATGCATTTATTTTTAGCTCAGCTATTTTAAGGAGGTTTATCACACGCTGCACAAAGGGACGCGTGGCCCCGCTGTGCAAGTCATCTTACAAAGATGTGCTAGCAAATGCATTTATAGCAGTGGAATTCATGGGGGACCCTGTGGGGGAGCAGAAATCATCCGTATGAACCATCTGGAGTGAGTCTCTGACTGTGAGTGACGAGTGCTGGATGCAGCAGTGGTTCCAATGTGCTGCCAGGGAAGGTGCTCACTGGGGCTGGGGCATCATGTGGGGCTCCAGCCTGGAGCATCAGGCATCTCCATGGGGATGGCTGAGGCCATGCTGGATTTGTGGCCTTGAAGGGCAGGGACACAAAAGGATGCTCAGACCCTCAAGGCCTTGGCAGTATCTCTGATTTTAGCAAGACTCACAGAGCCATCAATAGTTTGGGATTTGTGGGTAACATGCTGGCAGTAAATGAGGTTGAAACTTGCTAAAGAAATTGGCCACTATTAATAACTTACCTTGATCGAATTAATGCATTACAGGATGATAACACATGGTAATCTCTCCTTGGAGATCATTCTAGGGGACAGATGCATGCAGCCATAGCCTCTGTGTGTATGTGTGTGACAGGATAGGATGAAATAATAGTGGTGAGCTGCTTATATGTGGTTATACTTGTATTTCATTGCTTAAATGAATAAGCACTTACTTCTGTTTTGAATTTGGCACATTGGTGGTATTAAAAGTGCCTTATAATGCTGCCTTGCCTTTCTGAGTCTTTCGTCCAAGGATTATCAGGCTGCATTGCTTGCTACCTGCTGCTGTTTATTGCTGTACTTTGCTAAGCTGCTGTACTGCTTCACCCCAGAAACTGCTGCTCATCAATCTCTGATAGAAGTGTCCCTCCCATGCTTCTAACCCACCAGATGTACATTCATTTCACTGAGCCTCATGGTCCAAAAGGTGACACAGCACAACCCAAAAGGATGTTCAGAATTGTCCATAAGTGAATTAGCTAGTTTAAATCAACACAGTCTTCTCAGCATTGAAAGACTTCAGTCTGATCTTTAGCAGTTCATGTATTTTTCAGCCTGGGCCAGAACATGAGCAGGCTTATGCATCTCTAACTTCACTGTGTACTATGATTCAATCTAGCCAAAGAGTCACATTTTAGTTGAGGGATGTTAGTTATTTCTGGTTTATTGCTTTCTGTTTATTCCTTTTCTTCACTGATTTCCAGCTAGGCATGGAAGAAGAATTACTCAAACTGCAGAAGAGTTTGCATTATGTTTCCTCCAGCAGAAACACCATATTTCTGTCCAGTATTGTACACACATTCACATACCATATTCTTTTTTGTCCCATTTTGCTGCCTTAAGAGGCACAGATGCATTTGAAGGGATGTCCAAATGCCTTGAGGCATAGCTGAATTCCAGCCCTGACTTTCTGAAAGTTCACAGTAATGAAATTAAGCAGCAGAAGGTGCCTGAGAAGCATGACATCTAGGTTGACCTGGACTCTCTGCCTGTATCAGTAAGTACAGTGGAGCAGTCAGAGTGGATCTGTAGACAAAAACAGTTGGCACTGAAGACCTCATATCCAAGATGCACACATTCCAGGGTGGACTGATCTGGTCTGGTCCTGTGGAGTCCACATCTGTCAGCAACTGGTGTGCCATAGAGGCAGTCATGGAAAGCTTCTTACAGAAAGTCTCATGTGAAAGACTTCCAGTTTGTGTTCTCCATGAGTGCTCAGCCACATGAGCCAAAGCACAGTAAGTGGCGGCAATTGGGAAGTTCACTTCAAAAGGGCACTCTTGATCTGAACTAAAGGCTAACACAGACTCACCTGTAATCTTTCTCAGTCTGTTCTGGATGTATAGTAAGTAGTTTAGGAAGCTGCTGTACAAATCTGAAAGCTCTACAGACGGCTCATGTGTTTCTTATCACACTCCTGGCAAAGGTAATATTTTTCCCAAGCTAAACGTCCAGTTATGGCTCAAGTAGTTGATTTAACCAGTGATAAAATTCATTGTGTGTGTTGGGGTTTTCACAAAGGACAATTTGCTGCAGTCGAGCAGCCCACACAGACTGGTTGCTTGAAAGCCAAATTACTGTTTTTATTCAAGTATCATTAAGGGCATGTAAAAACTGAAGGAATTTCTTAAGACACATGGGGAAGAGAATCTGCATTTAATGAAATTTGCCAGAGGAAGAAAACTGTGGCTTATGTTTTCTGTGGCGCTGATTCTGCAATGCAATTGCCAAGAGGGTCTTACGGAACTGTGATCCAGGAGCAAATGGATCAGCTTTAATTGTGTTTTCCTGGGGAGCAGAAGCACAAGCTCAAACACCAACTTTTCTAGACTGAAGCTTTCATCTGTTTTATACTGTGGGGTGTTTTTCTCTAGCTGAAGGTGAATAGATGTGAAGAACAGTCTTTCAAAAGTGTAAGAGCTGAGAGAGGTGAATGGGATGCAGGAGTGAATGAATGTTTTTGTGCCGAGCTTGCTGGAGTTTTGTGCATGATTACAGAAGTTGTGTTCTTTGTGTGTTGTGGTCTGGGTGGTTGGAGGAAGGTGAAGGCCCTGTTCAGGATACAGAACATTAAATCCTTTCCCTATTGTAAGTTCAGCAGGGTTTGGTTAATGACATCTGTAAAGCCAAGATCCCTTGCAGAAAATTTAGATGGTTCTGACGCCCTATGGTGACTTGAAAAAGGTGAAGTTAGCTGGGAAAGAAAGCAAGTGAGATAATGCATTTAGGTTCAGAGACAGCTTTTCAGCAAAGAGAAGGAGCCTGGGTAACGGGACAAGATGCTCGAAGACCTTATCTGGACAATTGTGTAAACTTCCAAATCTTGACTCTTGAAAGACAAAGTCAGACTGGGACAGTCCCAGAGGGCTGATGAGGGGACCAGGAAGCCTGATGTCCATGTGGAGGACATTAAAAGAGCATGGGTTGGTTGGCTAACTAAAATAAAAACTTATTGGAACATGATGGCTGTTTAGGCAGCAAACCTGGATATATACTTGCAGCATAGCAGGTAGGATGCCTCACGGCTTAGTAAGAGGTGAGTTTGGAAGGCACTGAGAAAGCCACCTGCAGGGTTCCCATGTGCCTGGGGAGGAGGCTGTTGCTCACCTGAGATAACCTTGATAATTCTGCTGAAATTAAAGACCAACCCTTTATCCAGGTCCTGAATGAGTCATGGCATTAGAAGTTGTTATCAAATGCACCTGAGCTTACCATCCAGCAAAGGGTTAAAGCAGAAAATCAGTGGGAAAGCATACTTTTGTTTGAACCATGGCAGATCTTCCAAATCCAAACCAGAAAGAACCCCTCAGACACATTTAAAAAAACTCCAAAACTATTTTATACTTGAAAGCAGTTTTTAGTGGGGATTTTATTGGTTTTGGTTTTGCTTTTTTTTTAATTATCTAGTAAAGAATGCTTTATAAATTTATGCTAGGAGAGATAAATGGAATGGGGGGTAGTGCAGAAAAGCACATGGCTACCCTTTGCCATTTGGAGAGCTGGTTTTTCACTCAATCCACTTCCATGGCCGTGAAAGGGAAGAAGAAATCTTGTGTGCAGCACTGGACTTGAAGCAGAAGGACTATGCACAGATCAAGATCACTGTGCAGCATTTCAGAGCTCTTTCTGTTATCTTGCAAAAATACACATTCCTATCCTTAATTCAGTTCTGTGAAAAATGCAAGCAGACATCTCTCCCACCTCTAGTTAATTCATGATATGATACTTGCAATGTATGTTACAGCAACAGTTGAGCTACAGTCAGGGAGTGAATGGAAAGAAAACATTCCCCAGGAATGTTCTTTGAGATACGACAGCGCTAAAGAAACCAATTCAGTGGTTAAGTGAGGGAACCAGAGCAGCAGTCTGCCAGTGGGAAGACTCACTCAATGCATTAACCTGAGAAATCTGCTGCATTAGTCTTTCTTTCAAATCCTAAGCAACTCCTTCTTTCAACAAGTTCTTGGTTAAATCCATATCCAAGAAGGCTACTGCAGCACAAGCTTTGTATTTCATGGTCGCTTAGTTGCATCTCATAGTCACTATCACAAAAAGTGCAGCAAATGACCTCCTCTGCCCTCTCCTAGATTTGGTCACTTGAAGTGTTCATCAATCAGTATCCTGCAAAACAATTGACCCTGTATTATTAAGACTTGATATTTTGACTAAATGCTGAAATTACTGAGACTTGAGATGAATAACAACAGTGACAACACTCATTACCATCAACAAAAATTAAGGGAAGGCAAATTTCACTAACTGAGCATTTTGCCTCTAGACCGGAAAGAATAAATATGCTGTTACAGGACAGAATGTTCTCTTGGCACTAAAAATGATGCACTTAAAATAAGAAGGAGTTGTTTTCCCTTAATTTTTCGAAGTTCTAATTAGTGCAATCTCTTGTATCATTCTTAAGGCATGATATGTGTGTCTCCTTAAAAAAATAACTCTGAAATACCACACTCTGTTGTATACAGTGTGTATACACTGCTGGCTACAGTAGTCTTCTATGTTCCTTTCTGTCTTTGTGCACCTTTGGCTGGGCAGAAACAACCATGTGCAAAAGATTGTTCATGCATTTTGATGGTTTTACATGATGCAGCATTTGATGGTGCCTTTTGGTGTCTGTCAGTTGATGTTCATAAAGTTTTTTCTTCAGTTGATGCTCATAAAGTTTTAGGATGTTAGTGTCCTGGACACAGCCAGCACTTTGACACATGCAAGTTGCCAGTGGACTCAAAAGTTAAGGGGAATTTGAAAGATAGACATTTGGTTTAGGGGGTTTTGGGTTATTTTTTAAGAAAAGAAGGCTAAAAGCCTTTTTAGTTTGTCCTACCAAATGACTTTCAAATTAAAGCATGTTTAAAAGACTCTCTGGGCCTGTGGATATCTGCCACCTTATAAAATACCTGACTGCCACATAAAACGTTCTGAAGTACGCATCCTGAAGCAAAAACGAGCATGGAATACCACTGAAGGAATTATGACAGTGCTAAATCCTGCTAAGACAACAACAAAGATTCACCAAGGTGAATAGTGCTATGGGGAACTTTGTGGTATTTTATTAAAAGGTCAGTTCTAACCATTCAGTTGTTTCTTTTCCTGAAGCTTTATAAATGTTATTGAAAAATGATTAAGAGTAAACACTGTATGAATATATGCATTTCATTAGATGTGCATAGTGGTCACATAGTAGTCCTACTCTCAAATTTGGGCAATGGTAGCATAAAGTTTTGTCTAACACACATATAAATGAATAGAGAGATACTTTGCTCAGAGAACAAAACTAATGACATCCAGAATCAATGTTAAATGTACTTGACCTTGAAAGTACAGACGAAGAACTGGAATTTCTTTCCTCTAATTTTAAGATTTCATGAACTCTACAGAGATCTGGATGGAGGAATGCTTTGAGGAAGTATCTGACCAATGCATTGCAGACTGACCAAGACTCAATAAACAAGAAATCACACTAACTTTCTGGGGCCATCACTGAAATAACATGACTCAGTTGTATCAACTAGCAAAAATTCTTCTTTCAGGTCCGGCTATGTAAGAACATATTGCTGGCATCTAGTGTTGTCAGTGTTTCCGAGGTCTCAAACAACTGATTAAACCAAAATATATGTTGAATAAGGCTACTTTATTCATCTATGAATTTCTCAAACACATTTTTAGTTGCAAAAGTCTTTAACTTGTGAAATTTAAACATAGTCAAAAGGCCTCTGGTATTTCCACTTTAAGTTCAATCTTTCTCTTTTGGTGGGTGGAATAGGGATTGAACCTGAATTCATTAAATATGAATGAACTGAAGTCTGAGTTGAACCTAAAGAAATGACGATTGAACTCTTTTCTCCTTTCTGAGAGGCTAAGCCATATTTTATAAGCTCAGCCTCTGAATATCCTGGCTCAAGACATCCTGACAGGTATTGCTCTCCTGTGGAAAGTGTATGCACCACTGAGTTCAGTAGAAGTAAGATGTCTCCTTCAGTCTGCACTTAGATAGAGCCACCATACACAGCCTTTAGAGCACTTAATAAGCCTTGCATAACTTTCACAAAGGCCTTGCCCTGTCAGGGTGCATAAACATGTCTTTGCATTTTCATTGAAGTCAATGGGACTTCAAGTCTTCTGAGATTCCATACATGTAAGTTCTTTGCTCAGTCATGTTCAAAACCCCTGTGTGTGATTTCACTCAGGGTTTGTTTTTCTATATTTATTCTTTTAAATCTGGGCTTGCTTATGGCCTTTAGATTGGAAAACTGCAGAGCTCTGCAGTCCAGGAGGACATCCGGTTCTCTTCCCTCCAACTTCATTGTACATTCGGGGGCATGGAGACATTTTCCCTCTGAACACCTGAGACAAGTGACACAAAACTTCACAGCCCTGGATCATGTAAGCACAGCTTGTTTGGTAAACAGTGGAAGGAGAGGAAAGGACACTGTTGGAAGTCCTATCTCCTGGTTCTTCCAGCTGATCAGGAAGCAATACTTTGAAACACTGGTCTGAGAGTAGTAGCTGTTAACTTAGTGTTAAAGAAATGATGACAGACCACTCAGTGTTAAAGAAATAGTGACAGGTCAGCAAGCATTTTTGTCACACTCTTTTGCCCATAGTAGGGTGGGAGGAGAAAGAAATAGAAGAAAAATAGTAGAAATAAAGCAGTATTCTATTGCAGAAAAATGACGAAAAGGTTATGTTTGCATCTCAGCAACTCATTTAAAGATTGATGGCTAGCTGGAGGGTCGCTGTTGACTTATGGCAGTATTTGACTGTTGCCCTGAATTTATGTTGCTTGGCAACGGTAACACACATTAAGCAAAAGTGCAGCACACCTCCTGGCTCGTCCAGCCTGCATCCCTTCAATCATGCAAACCAATATGTGAGGCAGAGGTCAGATCTGTGGCCTCTACCAAATTCCTTGTAAAATTTAAGTGCAGCTGCTTCTCACAGAAGTAAAGGTTATTTAAACTATATTTCTTTTCCAAAAATACTTGTCATAACATGGGAAATACCCTTGCTTGTCTCTCAAAGCCGTCAGATGCTTAGCACGTCTTGTTTTGTTATGCCTCTCTGCAGGGCACAAAGCACTGTGTTACACAAACTGCCAGGATGCAGCTGCATTTGATGTGCTTTTGCAGCCTTCTTGGAATTTGTCCTTTACATGGCAGGTGGGGACTCAAAAGTTTCTCTTCGTGTTAAGGGACATTTGTATATGTATAAAGAGAGTCTCTGCCTATGGTGGGTTGACCTAGGCTGGCTGCCAGTCATGCACTAATATGCTCATTTATTCCCCATCCTCAGCAGAACAGGAGAAGAAAATACAATGGAAAAGCTCATGGATTAACATAAGGACAAGGAGATCACTTACCAGTCACTGCCATGGCTAAACCAGACTTGATTTGGTGAACAGCAATTTAATTTATTGCCAATTAATAACAGAGGAGGGTAGGGAGAGATAAACCACAACCACCTCCTCGTACTCCCCATCCCATTCTTCCCAGGGTCAATTTCACTCCTGACTCTTCCACTTCCCACCCCACTCCCCAGGTGGTATATAGGGATGTGGAATGAGAATTGTGGTCAGTTGATTACTTTTCTTTCTGCTGCTCCTGCCTCCTCACACATTTTTCCTGCTCCAGTGTGGGGTCTACCTACAGGAGACAGTCCTTCATGAACTGCTCCAGTGTGGGTCCTTCCCTTGGGCTGCAGTTCTCCATGAACTCCTCCAGAATGGGTGCTTTCCACAGGGTCCAGCCCTCTGGGAATGGACTGCTCCAGCATGGTGGGTCCCCCATGGGCTGCAAGTCCTGTCACAATACTCTCTGAGCAAAGTATTTAGAAACAGCCCTGGGAAAGCTGTTGGAATGATGCACCCTTCTGTCTCTCTGCCACTGGTGGGAACGCGCTGCCTGAAAGGACAAATGAGTTACATCTGCCACTTCAGATCAGTTCAGTGTGGCTTTTAGGCCTGTATTAAAAGCATGTCTCCTTGAACAAAGAGGAGATAAACTTCAGGAACTTTGAGTGGTGACAGTTTCAGCAGCTGAGGGTGGACAGAGGAAATAAATACCCAAATAGCTTCTGTGAGAGGAAGAGAAGGGGTATCTTGCTTCTCAAGCAATCTTCATTTGAAAACATTTGAAAACTATTTAGTAGAGTTGTGATTTGAAAGGGAACTGCAGTTGAAATGCAGCAAGGAATGCAAAGCCTTAACATTTCTCTCCCTTGTGCCATTACATTAACATATAAATAAACCACTGTTAACTGATTAGCTTATATCAATGAATTTGAAGGAAATGGAAAAGGAGAGGATAATGACAAAACATTTATTCTGTATTTGGTTTACAAAATGAGAAAGCTGTGTAACAGTTTAATAAAACATTATTTCAGTTATAATGAACTAAGCTATATTTGCATGACAATGCAGTGCAACTTGGGAATGCTCTACATACACCTTAAACATTTCATGAGGAGATAGACTTTTAAGCAGTTAAGGTCTAAAGCCACTTACACCAAGCCAAAGCCAAAGTAACAATGCCGAGACCACTCAGTTGAAGTTTTCTGAATGTCATTCCTATTACTCATTCATTAAAAAGCATTGCTTTTCATTAGAAGCAGGACTGAGCATAGCGCTTGATAAATCAGAACTCTTGTGATTCAGTCTGAGGGACTGGGCCCTCAGTTTTGCTTGGTTTACCCCAAGGCAAGCTGGGTATGTCAGGTTAAGTTAGAAAATCAACTTTAAAAGAAAAAAATAATGTAACAAAGAGTAAATATTTGCCATTAACTTCTGGGTGCTTAATTCTACGAAGACACTCAGTAGATAAAATAATAGGACCAGGACAGTTGCTGTGAAACGCTAGTAAAAAACCAAATCAAACCTAACCGAATCAAAAACCAAACATGGTTTTCCCCCATTAAGTGAATCAGGAATACAGTGAGAAAAAGAAAAGAATGGGAAAATAAAATGCCTCCAAAAGTAATGTAACAGTAAAAACCTGCAAGTAAAAGGTGCTTCTTGAATATGTTCTTAACCCAGCATAGCTGGTGGAACAAGTCTTTGTTTGAAAAAATACTGAAAATGTAATGTGGTCAGCCAGAGTCCAGGTGGGTATTTTTTGTTTCTTTGCTGCAAGAGGGTATTGCTATATCTTAAAATTGTTTTACAGTTCTAAGCTTCTGAAGAAACTCATTAAAAGGAACTGATCAGGAAGACAACTGAAAAGATGGTGGTTCATGATGTTAGGTTTAGATTAAATTTTAAAGTTATGATGAGGTGGCTTTTAAATTAACGGCAGAAATGCAGTTCTATTTTAAAAATACAGTGCATTTTTCTGTCGACACTGTTTTCATTGTGCTCATTCTCTCTCTGACTTCAGAAAGGAAAGGAGAACAAAATAGGAAAATGGAAGCTGAATAACAGTCAGCACATCTCATTCTTTGGGAAGGGTGATTGTGAGAAGTTTTACACTGGCTACAAATACAGACAGGGGAGAATTGTCAGGAATGTGCAAAAATCTATTGCAAAATAAAAACAATTTTAAGAAATGCTATAAAACCACTCAAACTTCCTTTTTTTTGAATCGCTGGTATGTGGTCCTTTGTAAGTGGATGATTTCTTATCATAAGGCAAATGCTCACCAACAGACGCCTATAAAATATACTGGTGATGTAACTGCGTTGGTGCTGGGTTTCATGGCAAATGAAATGTCTTTGATGAAGAGCTCTGCAGCTTATACAGCTTATACAGATTAAGTGTGCTCTCGGGAAACAAAAATGCTACCAGAGTTGTCTCTCCCTTGTCAAAGACCTGTACTTACCTACATGTACTGTTCTTGTAAACTGTCTTTAGCAACTGTATATTGATAGCATTATGGCAGGGCAAAGGTTTAGAAGTTGGGATTTTCTGATGTCCACACCAAGATGCTTTGATGTGGGATGTGCCTACACTGTGGATAATGGATGCCAATGCAGCAGTATATAAGGATCTTTAAAGAGCTCCAGAGCAGAGTATGTGAGGTAACAGGTCAGTCGATAAGGAAGCCTTTTACAGCTGCTCAAGTACAGACAAGGGATTCCCTGCATCATCAGAGAAGACATTATGTTATTACTGTGCAGTAACTGTACCAAGTGGAGGAAGAACAAGGAACTTGTGACATGCACAGTCATTACTGTAAACGGTACATTAACTGGTGTAAAATGGTGTTTCCAAATATTTTAATGGTGGATTTTAACTTTTAGTTAGTTTGCTTGTTTCTAGCATGAGAAATTAATATTTCTCTGACCAGCTCCTGTTGCTGTTTTAAGTACCTGGAGATGAGAAGAAGGATATGTATGTCTAAAATTTGGTAATGTTTGGGGGTATGAACCAGTACTTCAAAAACTGTTGTTCTTTGAAGGATGACATTGTCGCTCAGATGAATTTGGTGAAGTTCTTCCATAGATTTCAGAGGCCCTTTACATTTTTTGGTTGTTTGAAGATAATTCATGGGTTTATTCTTGATCTCCCATGAGATGTAGGTAATGAAGACCAAAAGTAGTCCCCAAATGAGAGTCCCCATGAGACACTCAGAAGAATGTGGAATTTTACTTAAATAGAAAAGATATATATGGTGCCATGGATTAAAATAGGGTTTTTTTTGAAAAGGAGTTAGGAAATTGTTTTGAAGGTGATTTACTGCAGCATAAAACACAGATTGAAATATAGAGGGTTTAAGAGTAAAATTTATGGATTGCATATGAACCTGGAGGTTTGTTCCATTTATAACCTGACCTGATATATGAATGGAAAAGCTCTAAATTGAATAAATTTGAAGTGAATTCCTAAAGAGGGAAGAGGGGCTAGGAAAGCACATCCCCTTCAGTGAAAGACAAAGAAAGTCAATAATAAAGGATTAGTATTCCATTCTATTTTTTGCTATCAACAACATTCCCTCTATAAATGAAATATTTCTATGATGATCTCTAACATTTCTGTGCTTCTTCTGAATGGAAAAGAAGTCAAATATGTACATAGGTGGTGACTTTTAAATGAAATGGCACCACATATAAAACGTATCCTGAAGAATAGCTGGAGAGAATTGCTATAACATTTTGCTACTGGAAAACAAACCACTATTTATTAAATTAAAACCAGACTGCATCAGGTATGTCTCTCTTGCAGGAAGGTCAACTGCTGCGAACAGTGTCACTTCACCTAGATAATTTCAATCCCTTTAGGACTGCCAAGCACAGATCACTTTTACAGCTTGGCATAAATAATAAATGGGTGATTAAAAGCCCCAGATGAGGGTACAGTAAATCTCATTGTCTTCTCTTTGCAGTCTGTTGTTTTGTGCAGCTGTTCAGAGCATGTAAAAGTAGCTACCATGTGGTCCTGGCTGTGTTTTACATGACTTCTGTAGCATCAGTGTAATGGACTGATCAAAACACCAACTGGTGGAGAGATAATGTCTGATACTTGAACTGTAGACTCTTCTGTTCATTGCAAAAGCCCTTCCGAATGTTGCACTGGATTATTTCCAGAGTTGCAGACAAAGTTCCAAGCATCAGTGGCCAAAATCCTACAGATTCTCACGCTGAATCAAGCAAACTTTGCTGCAATGATTTTCAAATTGGTCCAGCTGTAGTTGCAGCTGGATTGAGTTAGCTAGAGAAGTACCTACCATAGAGCAGATGTGCCAAATTGGCCAATATCTATTGGTCTTGAGCTATTTGTGCACAGAAAAACATGCTAAAACTGCAATAGTTGATCATTATTCTTTGTTCATATCATTCATTGTCTATGGCTTCAACTGATATCATAATGGTAGCCTAAAAACCTCCTGAAACTAGTTTAGTATGAAGATGTTTGAAAATCTGCCAACAGAAACATTACTTGAACCTATTTCTCCTCTGAAATACTTGAGTTCTTACATCCTATGGCGTCATGTCTTTGAGGGGAAAAGGTTGCTCATTTTAGATTATTTACACAAAACAGGATGCACTTTCCTTAGTTGCAACAAGAACAGGTAGGTAATTACAAACGTTTTCAGACAGGCTTGTGAAGAACATCATTTTTATTCCCTTTTATATCTTCACTGGATTCAGGGAATTCACATATGCCTGCGCTTTTCAACTTCTAAGGGATCAGTGGGAGTACTAAGAAAAGCAAAGCTATCATCAGAGGCTTAAATTCACTGAAGACAATGCACATCTTCACTGGAAAAGCTTTATGGGGTCTTCACACTGAGAAAGACTAATGACTTACATCAAACACTAGAAAACAGTTTCCTTCTTCAGGCCGTTTCTCATTTGATTTATAAAGTCCTGCTTTATTTCTGTGCAAAAGAGGTTATCTGCTCAGATTCATTACATGATCGAGTTTGAAACTCCATTTTATGACTCACATTTTGATGCTGATCTCTAGCTGCTCGGATTTGCAGCATTTGAAGACAGAGTATGAGTCAAATGGCTTTTAGTGCGAAGACTGTCACATTATTGTAGACTCAGGCTAAAGCTAATTTAATGAATGAGGATGGTCTCTGTTTGTATCAAAGATGTCTTCCCACGGTGAGTTACATTACCTTACATCACCAAAGACCAATAATAGGAGCTACTTTTGCTAAACCAAAGCATATATGTGGATGAGAATGGAAATGAAATCTATGGTCCCTCTTGAGCAAAGAACAAGCTTCCACTAAGAGAGAGCAGGTGCATTTGCATTTATCTCAATAAATGGAAATTACTTGGTGGCTGTAGATGTTTAATGTTATCTGTGGGAAATGTCTCAGCCTATGCCAGCCCCATGGGGTGTTTTGTAGACTGTAAGACATCTAGGCAGCTGATTCCTACTGCTGAGGCGATAAAAATGTGTGCATTGTAGAGGAAGAGAGCCAGAATGGTACAAGAGCGATGTAGCATCTGACTCTTCAGACTGGCATAGAGAAGCTAGAGCAATTTCTCCTCCATTATCCTTTTCTCTATAACTTTCCTCTATTACTTTAGCTGTTACCCTAGAATTAGAAAAAATATGAACATATCAAAAGATCTGTCTCCTACCCTTGTGGCAAGACAAATTTATTCCTAAACCTTTTCTGATGGATGTTTCATTAACCATACTAGAAAAGCCCATGGGATGGGCTTCTATTACATCCCCAGGCAATCTGTCTCAGAGATTTCCCTTGCCTCACTATTAGAGAGGGCTTTTTGTTCCTAATGTCCACCTTAAAATCCTTGCTGCAATTTATGTCCATCGTGTCTTGTCCCATCCCATGTTGATGGATTTGAAGACTGGTTAATGTCTTTCTTTACTCATTTTGTTTCCTGGTTAAACAGTTGTTTCGTATCTTTGCATAGGCCACATACCGTAAGTTTTTGATCATTTTTACTGTAACAGGTTTTTATTTTAAATCAGTGCAAAAGTTATTATCTTAATACAATAATTGTGCTAAATATTAGAAAGATCAAATCCTAATGGCTCTTTGAACAACACTTCTTTTCTATGAAAATGCTAAATCTGGAGATTTCTTCAGATAAATATTGGGATTGTTATTTAAGGTAATGCATATGCACACACTCACACACATATACACACATATTAAAGGAACCCACGTGCATGAAAATCATAGCCAGCCTGCAAAGACAGAGACTAAAGATATAAATTTCGTATTTCATTCCTGAGTTTCTTGAATTGTTGCCCTAGTGCTGCATGAAAATGATGTGTAAAGAAGACAGGTTTACCTGTAACAGCTTCTGGATGTATTTAAACCTCCTAAAGCAGTTTTTCATGAGCAAGAGCACTTTAGTGGATGGTGAAAAATGAATGCTTACAGGAATGCCACTAATGCAATCTGAAATGAATGCTAATAGGGTTTATTCTGTCAGTGATATTTGTTGTTATCGACTGAGATGCACCTATGTGTTTGATAGCCCTATGAATTTCCCTGAAAACATTGTTTATCCTGTAGACTTGGATGAAAATCATCATAAATGTCATCTTCCTTTAGATCATGACTCAGCAGAGCAGTTAAGAATATACTTAATTCTGAATAAAAGCTTCAATTTCACTACATCAGTAAGAAACAAATATGTACTTAGTATTATGCATATTTTAAAAGGTTTTTGCTAAATCACAATGTTATTTTCAGGTGGCTTCCTTTTCTTTAGCATTCAACAATACAGTGCTGCCTGATTTATTGCTTGTTACAATGCATCTTTCACTGCTACCTTTCATTCTCCTTTATTGTTCAGATGTGCGCCACTGCTATAAATAAAGCTGTTGTGCGAGTAAGAACAGTTGCCTCCAGCAAATATCATTGTATGTTGTCACTACTTTTGTGAAGGTTAAAGATTAATGCTTAAATAGGGTACTTAATAATGTTCACATTATATATCACGTATCTTCTATTCACTAGATGATTTTTTCCTCTTTTAAAAAGGGAAGATGTGTTACTGAATCAGAATGACTGCAATAGCTATTTGAAAACTGCTGCAGATGCTTCAGACTTTTGAACTTTGGAACTTTTACTGAAGAAACGATGGGCTTGTCTTGCTTTTCTCCTGTTTATTAAATAGCTTCTTTGGAAGAAGGACTCATCTTGCTATGTGTAAATGCTGTGATGCCTATTTACAGATAAAGGAGTGGCTGTCAATGTTAAGTTTCTTGCAGCTGAGAATGCTGAATTTGTAAGCGTATCTGGGGTTTAAGCAACACTGTGTTTCCTCTTAGTTAGCTCAAGTATTTCCTCATTCTGCTTGTCAACTTTTAAGATCTTCGCTCTAAGCACTTAACTGTTCTGCCACATTACATATGGAGCCTACCTGCCTAAATCAATGCTATCTATCTGCTGTACTAGCTGGGTGGCGTATAGGGTGATGAAAAACAGTGGTGCAAAGCCCAAGTCCTCTTGTGGATTCATAATTGTGCTGACAAAGTTGGTGTATCACTGCACTGAGTAGGATCTACAGATGAGCAGATGATGCCAGTAAACCCCTGATTTAGGAGACACTGCCTTTTACGGCACTGACATATTACGGACAGTAAAAAGGATCATTATTGACTGAGAGGCAGAACCTACTTGAGAAACCAGCTGCTGCTAAAGTAGGAGGCAGGATTCTCTTTTACCAAAAAGCAGTGATTTATTTGGAGGACTGGCTCTCGCACACATCAGGCTTAGTGTGCTTTTTCTGAATCCTGCAGAACTACACCAGAGCTTGCAGTGCCTCTGAGTTTAGGAAACCCAAAGCTCACGATTTTTTGGCTCTCAACAGACAGCTGCTCAGAGGAGACCTTTGGCTTGTCAATTTGTACAAACGTTTGGAAAGTGTAAGAATACGGATTGTGGGAGTGAAAGGAAGAAAGTTTCCATGAAGTAGAAATCTTGCTTTTTAACTTTCTCCTTTACAAGGCAGGATAATGAAATGTGTCACTGCAGCAGCTGGGAATACTTGAAGGTGTAGGTATAGAATCATAGAACAGTTTGAGTTGGAAAGGACCTTCAAAGATATCTAATGCAACCTCCAGAATATGCTCAAGGATATGAGACAGCAGAAAATTCAATGCTAATGGATAACTGTGCAGTAGTGTGACTAATACTGTGGTGAGTTTTATGTAATTTGCCATTTGTGGCGTTCTTCCAGCTTTTTGCTGGAACCACGTGGACAGGACTGGTGTGACAGACACCTATAATCACCTTGAGAAGCCCATCCTACTGCCTCCTGCACCCATAGGGAATTTTCTGTTTGTTTCAGTGAGCAGCACGTGGGGCTCCTGCTGGGGATGCTGTCATGTGGCTAGATGAGTGCTGTTGCTGATTTTTAAACATCGGCATAGTTAGTTTTCAGTTCTCTTTTTCACAGAGAGTAAAAGTCATGAAGAACCAGCACTTCCTCAAGACCCTCCTCTGTCAAGCCTCTATTAGCTCTGCAAAGTAATGCGTGAAAGTTTGGCTGGGATTTAAATGCTGGCTTTGTCCTCAAACTTCCACATGAGTTTGAAGACAAGCGTGATGACTCATGCATAGACAGCAACTGATTCCTGCCTTCTTAAGTCTATGCCCTGTACCGTGTGCTTTATTTTCAGACAATGCATAGCGTTAAACTGATCTTAAAAAAGTTATTTGGGTGAAAAAGTGTCACAGTACTGCGAAATACTAGAATCTGATGAGAAGCTTGCAAGCTGACATGTTCTAGGTTTCTTATCCCTGACCGTGGCAGTATGCTTCTGGGAAAGTCACTGGTTTTGGTAGCATCAATGTACCTTATGAAAAAGGCACTCCACAGACCAGTCGTGCTCTTGATTCTTTTAATCTAGTTATGGGACAACGATTGTGTGCAAATGGAATTTAGTCTTGTTTCTTCAGGCTGGGGATCAAACTGAGCTTTCACAGTGAGCTCAGGAAAAAATCACATTGGCTTTGGTCTCCAAAAAAAAGGTATGAAAGAGGGGCAATGTTTCCTTGGCTCATTTTCTAGTCACAGGGTGCTGCCTTTTCCCCACTGCACATACACGTGGGATACATCAGGGCAAGCTTGGCAATTTTTCTCCAGGAGCAGATTTGGTTTGCTTGGACCCACAAGCAAGTTCCCTGTCCCCAGAGAGTCTGTCCTGTTACAGCTGAAACCCTGTCAGCAGCAGTCATTAATGAGGTGTCATTATGGAGGTAGGTACATCATCAGGACATGGCCACTCGGGTGCTGCAGTCACTTAATAACCTGGCTGCTCTTGCACGTATTACCTTAGGTGGCCTTCAGGATGCTCCATGCTGTGGAATTAACAGTTGCTCACCACTTTAAATTTAATTGTAGGTGTTAAATTGTCAGGTTAACTCTTCCATTTGAAAGGCAGCAGTAAAGGTGCATAAACCACAGATAATAGCTGAACACATTTTTTATCCACTTTATAGCATTCAGGAGGGACATTCTAACGTTCTTTAATGGTCTATGCTGTAAAAAAAGCATTTAAAAGCCCAGGCACTATGTTCAAGATGCAGGTGGTCAAAAGCCTTAACGTACCTGCTGCTCGAACTACATCCCTAACCCTACACGACTGTGTTCCCTAAGCTGCAAAACTTAAACCTGCCAGGGACACCATGACAGGACTGGAGGTGAGTCCTTTTTACATTGTGAGTAAAGGAGCTGAACCCAAGTGAGGAAGGTGGGAGGATGCTCCCCTCTCCCCTCATCCAGCTCTTCTAATACAGGAATAGAAGGGAGGAAAAATAGTCTGCCTCTGTCCCGAGCTCACACCTCCTCTGCTTGCCATTTACTAATGGAGTTCCAAAAAGTAGCTTAGGAGAAGAGGTATAAAAGGTGATATGGGTACCCAGTCTCAGGTAGACTAAGCTATGGGTATACTATGATGTGATACAGTCTCATGTCAGTTTTGCACAGGTACCCCAAAGGTTTCACTATAACTTATTTAATGTACTTAATGACCTAAGACTGAGTATCTAGAGTCTGGGATGAATTAATAATACATGCACACTTTTATTTTTTTCCAATTACAAAAATGGAATGAGAAATTGTACATATAGGTATGCATAATTTACTGCTCAGTCTTTGGGCTCTAATCTATTTGACAGCCTGGAACAGTGATTTTAAATGCACCTATTCCTAATTACTTGATCTGCTCCCTTGACTGTCTTAACCTTCCTCAAACAGAAAAGATTTATCTTTAGAGCATGTTGGGATTTGAACAGAACAAATCAGATGCTGACATGACTTTTTTTAAGTGTAATTAAAATGCATGACAGAGTCACACTCTCATACCTTTTTTTAAAAAAAGCATTTTATTACATTAAATATTTAATCCAGGACAGTTAATCCATATTTATCTTACAGGACCGTGGCAGTGACTATAAAACTGCAGGCCATTGATCCTTTCTTGAACTCCTTGGAGAAGATATTAAGGGCCAAGACTGCATTATAAAGTTCAGGCAAATACTCCTTGAAGTAAAGCAGTGTTTAATTCAGTACACCAGATCATTCAGTATTGACCTCCACGTTGTCAGATTGTCTAATATTGTGCTCCACTCCATCCAAGACATGTCGGTTCCTGGCACACTGACTGTCTGGTAATCCAGTAGGTACACTGTTCGATTTTTTCATTCTTACCTGTGCTGTGCTGCAGGACTGACATCCACCTGAGCGAGGGACAGAGGTGATCATCAAAAAGGGTAGCAGAAGTTGACAAGCCTTTGCCTTAGATGTTTTGCATTTGGAGATTGAAAGAATGAGCCAAATGCAAGACATGAAAATCCAGTTGAGGTCCTGGGCTTCTACAGAGAGATGCTGTGCAGGAAAGTCTGTAAAGTTCTTCATTAGAGCCTTTGTTCTTGATTGCTTCTTTAGATCTTACTCTCAGTTTGCCATTCATCACTTCTTACCCTTCTGGTATGGGATATGCACAGGCTTTTAATTTTTTTTTCATAAACTAACACTGAATTCCCGTAGTATAGAATCAGCCAGGTTGGAAAAGACCTTTAGGATCATCAAGTCCAACCTTTACCCCAGCACTGTCAGGGCCACCATTAACCCATGTCACTGAGGGCCTTGTCTACACAGTGTATCAACACTTCCAGGGACAGTGACTCCAGCACTGCCCTGGGCAGCCTGTCTTCCTTTTGATATACATTTATTGGGTGTCGAAAGTATGTGCAGGCTCTGAACCATTTAAATATCTACTCGTTATATATATATATATATACACACATATATATTTATACGTTTATGTATAATATAAATTTATGTATAAAATTTGCTGGATATTTCATAAAAAAATAGGTACAGTAAGGATTGCTGGTGTTGAACTTCTTATAAAGGGAAGGTATTACAAGAGTAATAAAAAAGAATAATATTTACAAGTATAATAAAAACATTCTTGTAAAATAGCTTTTACAACACTGCTTGTTTGCTATAAGTAAAATTAATCAGTTTGGGGTCAAATACTCTTGAGAAAAATGTGAACTAGAATTTTTTCATCTTCATGGTTTAAATGGATATTTTATTGGGTTTTTAAATGCCATTTTTTTAGTAAAGTACTTATTTCATTTAGACTTTCATGTTAATGCTGGAGGGAATTCAGACATGTCTGCTGGCATTTTCATCATGAAACAAATAATGGGTGATTTTTAATTCTTTTTCTTTACTTTCTTGTTGTTTCACAACTGTCATGGATTGCTACTTTGTGGAGGGAGAAGGAATAGAGGGGGACAGGCATCAGCAGGTGTCCCATGAGATGCTCTAGTTTGTGTCATTCCTGTCATAAAGTGGAGAAAGCCATTTCCGGACTTTCAGACCCTGAGTCAGGGCCAGATTGGTTGGGATTTTCATCTAAGTTCTTTAAACACCAGGTCTGCAGATAAACAAAAAACCCCAATCAAACAAAATCGTTGTGTGTGTGTGCGTGCACCCTTCAGCTTTTTGACGATGATCGAGGCCTCTCATGAAAAGAGTAATAAAACCTTTTAGGCATGGGAAAAAATGAACCAAGGACAGATTCTTATTGATGTCTTAGCAGTATTTTCTTAGCTGCTACCAGTAGATTCTCAAAGTTTCCTAAAGAAGACTCCCTTTTGACATTTCAAAAGCTTGTTAAGTTCCCTTCAGCAACTCCTATGAAAACAATCTTAAATTACAATTCTTTTAAAAGAAAAAGCTGTGAAATGAGAAATCTTCGTACATGTTTTATTTCTGCAGAGAAATAAATCAAAGGCTTTATATACACATGAAATTGTTTTGCTCATCACCTTCCCAAAGAAGAGAGACTTTAATTAATCCTTGCTCTGAGAAAGATATTAAAGCCTCATCTAATCCCCAAGCAGCAGTTCTTATAAAGTCAGAAATCATTTTGCATGCTCATAACCACAGAAAACATTATTTTCTCCTAAAGCAGATTGTTCTACAGAAGCGATGAATGTTTCAAGTGCAGAGATGTGTTGCTTTTTCTTGATTTACCCTCTCCCTGGTTTCATACACATGGGGATGCAATAGCAACCTTTTTTTCCTTTAAATTCTCTTTCTGTTTCAAAGAGCAAAACTACAGAACTCATCAACAATTTTGGTCTTTTTAAAAGTTCTGAAAACTTGAAGGCTCTGAGCAACAGGAGCAACAAATACCTCTCACACTGATTTCAGGTTTGTTTCTAAGGACTTTAACAAATTAAATACTGTATTAGCTATTTTACATCATCTGCCTGCACTACTGGAAGCTTTTTGCACTCCTGTTTCCTAGATGGTGCTTATTATTTTATCCTGTATAGCTTGATTACAAGAACAATATGACCTGTTTCAGAGATATGTTTGGAAAAAGACTGGGAATTTCTTGCTTAACTGAAGGAGATATTGTTTTGTCTGTATAGACAGTAGATCAGCTCTGTTTATACATATAAGCGTATAATCGGTAACGTGAAGAAATCAATAGCCAAATGGAATCAGCAAGCCAGATCATCAGTTTACATGCTTGGGCACAATCTGTGAGCTGAACAGAGTTGAGCTCATTTATTTCCATGAAGATCTGGCATTGCTTGTCCATAACTTATTGCAAATAGAGCAGTCGTCCTTGGCGAGATAGCAAAGGCTGCCTGGGTGTAATGTGATCAATTGGGTAATTGCACCCATTCTGAAAGCAGCAAAATACTCACATTTCTCTGAGCATTTGTATCATAATACTCACATTTAAGGTGGAGAGTAAAGAGTCATTAGCACAAGATACCCAAATCATTGTGCATATCTTATTAAAATGATGAAGATCTAAGAGACACAAATGTCTATGAAAATTTGAGGATATAAAAATACTGATCTGAGTTGATTTGCCCAATTACAATTTGCTGCATGTTCAGTCACTAGGGAACACTTACACCAAGTGTATCCAAAACTTTATGTCAGTTGCTAAAGTTTGTGGTTTTATTTAGACAGCACAGTTTCTTTGAATTGTCCTTTCTGTTTCCAGG
This sequence comes from Coracopsis vasa, assembly GCA_026283785.1. NCBI lineage: Eukaryota > Metazoa > Chordata > Aves > Psittaciformes > Psittacidae > Coracopsis > Coracopsis vasa. The sequence continues at coordinate 100,231 of JANHGB010050243.1, read as the reverse complement.
TCAGCATGTGCAGCAGCCCTGTTACACTCCTCTTTCTTCATTGGATTAGTTTTCTTTCTGCAGAAATTGAAATTATAACAGTGCATTTCTCCATTTTTAATAAAAATGGGGTTCGTAATGTAATCAGGAACTCTAATGTACTGCCTTTGGTAGTCTAAAGAATCCCCCAAAACATCCAAAGAAGTATGCTTGAAAAATGTATCAGCAAAAGATGATGGTATTTTGGAAATGAAGTTTGGGATCACACCATGCTGAGTAATTTACATCTATAATCTGGGCTAGGAAGAGCTTGTTTGCAGGAGACTATTTTACTGTATTATTTGTCTAACACTAAAAAGTTACTGTGCACAGTGTACCAGCTCTGGATTGCTGTTCTGGCCAACGTATGTTAATAAGCACTCTGCTCGTGGCAGTATGCAGCAACATGTATCAGCGTGAACAAAAGAATAAAGACTTTATCCACACGAGCTCCCTGATGAAACTGAGACAGTTTCTTCAGTATTTCTCCCCTTCTCTCTGCTCCCTTTCCCTTTCCCCTGCTCTGCAATTCAGTGAATGCAAAGTAAATGCTGGCACAAAGCTGCTGGGATTTGAATAACTCATCCGTCTTACCTCCTGACAATGCACATCGTTGTCCTTTAGGGAAATGACCTGGGACACAATTGCATATTGTGACCAGTATTATCTTCTGATCCCCTATCCCAGTTCTGAGTTGGGATACCTTTCACCTGCTAACAGTTTTGGGTATGGTTTGGTTATTTTTTTGCCCTTTGTGTCTGCACACAGCTTTTGGAGAGGAGAGCAGTGTGTGAAGTGTATCTTTCCCTGGAGATCCTAAAAACTGAACTTAAATAACTGAGGAAGTTACACTGTTCAAACTTTCTTCAGGTGCCTGTTAGTGGTAGCAGTGGAGTACACTTATTTTACTCTACCTTAGGCTTTATTAAAAGGAAATTGGATGTAACTTGTCTCTCTTCTGCACAGTGGCTTTCTTTATTTCTCTGTATTTGTGTCTGTGTGCAGGCAGTCGGAAGCATGCCTGCTACTGCAAAGGATTTTTCCTCTAGCCCTATATAATTTCTTCAGCCTTTTTATAAGTGGAATTAAGCCAGAGAGCAGTTAGAATTCAACTGACTGCTTCTATATTTAATAAATAATAACCCTGCCATGAAATTGTAATTGGCAATAAAAAGTCCTGCAATTCATCTAACAGCTTTCCACCTCCGTTGTAAATCCGTACTTCCACTCCGCTGCTCATCGCCGAAAGACAGAGTGTATTCATCACTTCAGATACAAGTTCCTCCATAGAAAAGGAGAACTGGGATGCAGGCATTTTAAATTCTCCCTTCCCACATTTCCTTTCATTCTCCTGCTTCCTTGTGGGCACAGAATCCCTCCTTTTATTTTTTACCTACATTTTGGTTTGTGATGTTTTTCCCCAAGCTTTTAATGTTGGTGGATTTGACTGATTTTTCTCTGGATCACCCTCTTCTGTCTCTGTAGCATCTGTAGTACCGTTTGATTGGAGACTAGTGCTGGCAATATAGTCTTAAGACATGTTCTAGTTTACCATGGTTTTAACTTTTATTTTAAACTTTACCTAGATTTGTATTTTTTAGACTCTTCTGTCCAACTCATTGCAGAAGTTCAGTTCACCGTGAACAGCTCAATTATTGTGTGGGTTTACCTTCCCCTGCTTTGCAAGGGAGGCTCAGCACAATTTTTGCTCACTGCTGATTTCATCAGTTCAGATTCGGCACTCATGGACCAGTGTTGCAAGGTTGTATCCTTCTTTCAACACAGGATTAGGTCCCTGTTTATAGAGAGTTTGTCAAAAATCGTAGTTGAATGCTTATCTTACTCCAAGTGCTCTGTGTGCCTGAGATGGGGATAAATACAGAGACAACAGAGTCCATGTGGATGAGGAATTGCAGTCAGAAGGTTATGAGCTTGTTTCACACCTTCACTTTACAAAGCTCTTCCTTATGGGAAGGGAGATCATGTGGCCAAGGCCAGAAAGGGAGTATGCAGAGGAACATGGAACTCAGTATCTTCCCTGAACTCTAAGCCTCTGTCTTAGCCATTGAGTTATTCTTCATCCCCTGCAGGGTAAGAGAAGTTTATCAGCTCTGGGCATCCTCTGCACTCTAACAGGGGAGAAACTCCTAAATCAGTGAAGGCTTGAATGGAAATAATGCAAATGACATCTTGTCTGCAGCCACCAGAGGCAGCAGACAGTGGGGTATGGTATAGGGGGAGAAAAGTCTCTCCCAAAGCAGATATGATGTGATATCCACACACTGTAGTCTAAGATGGACTAACAGTTGGTTAGTACAGGACAGGACAGGACAGTTACATTTGGAAGGGACCTACAATGATCCTCTAGCCCAGCTGCCTGTTAAATTGGTTTAGTTTAATTAAACATGTGCAAAGGGAAGAAAAATGCCTTTAAGCAACAATATGAAAACTGCATTGAAAAGAATTCCTATTTATATATGTTAAAGGCAATATCTGTCGGTGTTGGCTGTTTAAAACACTGCAAGAAGGTGGCTTGTGGAAACATTGAACCCAGTTTTCCTCCAGTGACTTTCCTGTACTGTGTGAAACAGAGCTGTGGTGATGCTGAGACTCTGGCTCGTAGCTCGGAAGTCTACATAAATAAGCAACAAGTTGCTGATGCTAGCTGCAAACAAAATGGGAACTAATACCTCTGTCTGCACAGCCCCCCCTCCCAATGTGCGTTAGTGTTCACTGTAGTTAACTGGGACCCTAAGCAGAGGGAGGAGGACAGGACATCCATATGGCTGGTGTTTTGCTCTCTGTGGTTGCCCTGTTAATGAGCATATGGTCTGCTGGGCGATGCAGCCAAGTGGGCTGGCTGTGTGCCCGATGGATGTGCTGGGCGCCTGACAGGGCTCACCTGAAGCCACCTTTCCCATTTGGCAGCACAACTTTAATTTCTGAGCTGTTCTCCCTTTCCAGCTGCAGTGCTTTGAGAAGGGCAGACGGTGCCTTGGCATTTGGAAGTGGAAGGTTTTGAAGGGAAAATCTTTCTGGTGCCGATGTGAGCTGTGAATTTATTCTGCCCATCTACAGGCATCCCTATGCGTAACTACTTGCCAGGACCTGATGGATGCCATACATGTTGGCCACCTGCTCAGCTCCTTAAAAGCAAGAATACTCTAAGTGACTATGTTGACTGCCTCAGTGTTTTATAGGAATGCATGTTTATCAGGCATCTGTTTCATTTCATGGGGCTTGGCTCTTTTTTCCCTAAAGCTACTTGCAATTCCAGTCACTGAATAGGAAGCAATCCTGTTCTGCAACAGACTTGAATGAATGGAGAATCAGGCCCTTGAAGTACAAGGTTTTCTTGATGGTTCTGTTGAGGGGAGCAGAGCACAGGGATTTGAAATTTCAGGGTGTCTGACAGTTCCACTAAGACAATATTCATATTTAATGGCATTCCTCTACATGTTTTCTTCATCTGCTTGCTTCTTTTCAAAAAGAATTCCTTAAGGATTGCTTATTCTTCTGCAAAGAGTTTCTTAGCAAAAACCAGATAAATTGCTGTGTATCCTTTTTGTAAAATGGACCAATTTGAATTGACTATAAACAGTAGCAAAGATGTGAAAAAAGTCCTCCTTTTTAACTTATCTACGGAATAGAAACAACGTGCTCATATTTTCTCATTCCTATGATAAAAATGTTCTGTCTTCTCTATGATTCCGATGCTTTACTATGGGTGAAGTCCAGATTTTTGTGAAAGATCTGATCCAAAACTTAAATTAAGATGAAGAAGTCATTTGCTGGCAGTTTGGGGATCTGATTCAAAGCTGGATAGCCACTGATGGGTCAGAGATCAAGGCTGGAGCCCAGCAGAGAGCAGTCATCTCATTCAGTGATGCTTTCAATGTTTCAAAATTGAGTTTGTTCCAATTCTGGGTGAAAATCAAACACACATTTCTGAGCTCCAGCTGCCAGCCCTAACTCCAGAGCTCAGGAATTTGAGGAACCAGCAAATGGAACGGGCTGTGGCATGAGATGACCCATGTGGTGCAGCTGAGACAGTCACAAGTTGAGAGTCTTTGCAGATTCACACATTTGTAAAGACCAGCTGAGGCTGGCAGTGTCAGCATGCTGTGCCAGGCTCCCAGGCAGCACCTCCGCGTCCTGCTTTGGGATACAGATCCTGAAATAAAACACTTGGGAGTGAGGTTGAAACCAGCTTCTGAAACCTTGCTGTGTTCCCTGACTCTTCAAATCCTAAGGTACAGCCACTTCATTCAGAAAGGTGGAGAATGGGAATCTAGTAACTCTTTATTTATCTCACAAAACAGCATTGCTATTTCAAGTCTTTGAGGATTGAGAAACTTGATGTCATCTCCTCCTGGAGGGGCTAAGAAGTATGTCTACATGTGAGTGCAAATGTGGTGGGAGAATAGTTCCATCCTAGCTAAGGCATGTATGGAGCTCCCTGCATTGCACACAGCGGTAGTCTCTAAAAGTCCAGAAACCCAGGTGCCTCTTCCCAGCTCCAGCCCAAGCTCTGGGGCCACTTGCAGCCTTGGCTGGTTCCAGCTCTGAGGGCAGCACTTCACTCTGTTTGTGTATTTCCTACCCATGCTGAACAGATCCGTGCCCCTCCAGAGGCACAACACCGAAGGAAAACAACACGTGTGCTAAGCAGCTTGTAAGTGAAGGAAGATGAGCTTACGTGAGATGACAGGAACTGTGTCACTAGTGTGTAATTTCTGCTCCATCCTTGCTCAGTGGGGATGCAGGAACACAGCTCTCCAGTGGTCCTGCGCTGCCAGAGTCAGCAGCTGAGCTCCACTGTGCTGCCCCAGATGTTCAGCTCCTGTGGAGAAGGGCTATGCATTGAGAAGAGCAGACTGACATCCCTCTTCCTAAGCCAGCATTTATAAATTTGGATAAGCATGGATTTTAACAGAAAAACAACTAACTTTCTGTTCTTTTAGAAGTAAGGAATATCTCATTCTCTTTCTTCCTGCAGTCCAATAGCATTATTTCTTCTTTTCTCTGAATATGATTATGCCCAACTACTCTAGGGTGCAGGAAACTCCAAACAGTAAAAATCCATTTTGTTTTTCCAATTTTATCCCAATAACAAGGAGAAATCTGCTATAAATTCTCTACTAAAAATAATGTAGACTTGAGCACATCTGTCCATTTGTGCCTAATCTTTTAAACAATTAGACACATGAAAGCATTTAGATTTGCTGACTTTTTGCAAATTATCATCATCATCATGCACAACAAATAGTGCCACACAACATTTTCTATCAGGGAAGATAAAATAAGGAAGTGTACAGCATAGGAGGGAATATGTATTCCTGCACAGACCCTCCTCCTCCTGCTGCTGGGGTTTGGAGAGCAACGTGGCTGTGATTGCACCTCTGCCTGCCACGAAGTGTCCACTCTGTCCTGTTCAAAATGACCCATCTCCATCTATTGTGTTTCACAGCTGCTGTGCAGGAAAGACCAGAGTCTCTGCATGAGGAGTTTCATGTTTAAATAGTTAAAATCAGTATTTGTACCTGGTCTTTAAAAGCTTTGACTCATTGCTTCTTTTTCCCAGGAGTACCTGCCTTCATCTGTCTCATCCTATCAGTCTTCTGGTTCCTACAGTTGTACATGGTTTCCTCTTCTTGTCAGTCAGGAAAATCATGCCACTGTGGGGAGAGATAAAATATGTGTTGCAGGTCTCCCCCCATGTGTCTGCACATGGAGGATATCAGTTTTGTTGCATTCCAACTTTCACTGTAGCCATTTACAGTCTCAGGTTTTCTGGTCTTTTGGTGAGGTTTTATGTAAGAAAACTAAATTTGTTGAGACCAACATAAAGGGAATGGCCAATGAAATGGCATCTAAATCAAGCTCTCTTCATTCCTTTTCCAAATAACCCACTCTTTTTGCTTAAAGAGTATTCTCAAAATGGCTTAATCCTTCCTACTTCTGGAGCATGCTTGTGCTCTGGTGCAATGCTGAAGTGTGAGTTGAAAAAAAGACATTCCAAAAGGTTAAGAAAGCATCATCAAATTTTATTACAGATATTTTACACATTTTACACATGACATATATTATACGTTTTCTCATATTGCACATTAGGAAAAAAGAGTGTTAGAATAATAATTTCAGAGCATTTTATATTAAAGCAAAGGGAAGACTCAATTTCTTTCTCTGTAAAACTGTCTCAGTCTCTTCACCACTGAAAGTTCTTGGAGACTTTTCAACATCCTGGCTGATGAAAATAACAGTCAGCTGTAGGAATCAATCAGCTATTCCTTCCTAGAGGATTGCTGATTGATCTCCTCTTCCTTCCTAGAGGCATTGCTAGGATTTGATCTTGCCTTCTATAGGCTCTTGATATTCAATCATTAAAGTCTTTTATTTTGCCATTAATTTCAGAGGTATTCAAACAATTTGCTTATCCATCAACTCCATGTCTCTCCAGCTTAGAGACAAGGATGTCGTGCAGGATATGTGTGAAATGCTTTGCACAAGCCCAGGTAGATGACATCAGTCACTCTTCCCTTATCCACCACTGCTGTAACCCTGTCATAGAAGGCCACAAAATTTGTCAGGCACTATTTGCCTTTAGTGAAACTATACTGGCTGTCACCAAACACCTTCTTATTTTCCATATGTGTTAGCATAGTTTTCAGAAGGATCAGCTCCATGATCTTCCCAGGCACTGAGGTGAGACTGACTGGTCTGTAGTTCCCCAGGTTCCTCTGTTTGTAAAGGTAAGTGTGAAGGCCTATTTGTGATATTTTTTCTTGATAAAGGCACCTTTGTAAGTCAGATAGATAGACACTGATAGAAAGCTTAAGTCTTAAAACTTCATAGGGTTTTGCTAATACAGGTGCTTGTATATGGATATATCATAATTCTGCAGGTAATCGACGTCAAAGTGGGCTGAGCCAGGGTAAGTAACCAAAGCTGCTAGTAGAATAGCCAGGCTCCTAAACTTAAAGCAGGGAGGATGTCCATGCTTTCCCAGGTGTGCCTGACTTCAGAGCTGACAACTTGGGATATGAAGCAATCCAGAGTCCATAAGGCACACGGCTGGATCCACGTGTGCTCACTTTCTGACTGTCTGCTGCTCCTGCTGCTGTAGGAGCATGTGGAGGGCTGTCGTCAGAGTTGTACCGAAGGAAGGCTCAAAGGGACAATGCCAGCTTGGCTTTTCTGTTTTTTTCCCTCTCCTATCACTCAGCTGCACTGAAGCCCGACGCCGCTGGCAGCCAGTGGTGAAGCAGTGAGAAGCTGGTTTTGTTGCTGTGCTTTTACGAGAGAAGCCCGGCTGCATTAACTCTTAGGGGGACAAGCACCTAGACACCTTGAACAAAACCCAGTGATGGAGGTTGGCTCCACAGAAGCCAGCAGCAGCTCCCAGGGAAGCACCGGCTGGCTGGATCTCACCCTTGTCACCTGCACTGAAACGGTGACTTTCACTGAAGTGGTGGCAGAAGAGGAGTGGGGATCCTTTTACTATTCTTTTAAGGTATCCTTTTAAAGTGTGCATTGCTTTTCTCACATGCTTGCAGCTCTAGTGCTTTTTCAGCACCCCTATGGGGAGGCAACTAGGGTTATTGAACTTTCTTGCCTAGATATTGGTGTTTTTCCCCCCTGCAAATACAGCGGGCAGCATGTGTGAGGCATTTACTGAAAAACAGAACACTTGTAGGAATTGCAGTTCAGAGTTTCAGGTCTCAGTCAATTTTATCCCCTTCCAAGAAGGGACGGGACAGTGCTGTTTTTCTGTAGAGGTGTTGTAATTGTACATGCATCTTTAATCAAAAGCTTGTCTTAGTTTAGCACATCTTTTATGTAATTTCGTATAACCATCCTCTTGACATAGGGGATTTCTTTTCCATTTTCCAGCTGCAACAAACACTACACAGGTGAAAGGAGTTTGTGTTGGTTTGGGTGCTTTTTAATCACAAAGTACAGGCTCTAATTAATTGGTTTGTTTGTTTTTAACTTGAGCAGGTGATACAGAGTCTCTGTAATGCTGCTGTTAAGAATGCAACAGATGAATCATGTAGTAGTGAATGCTGTTGAATAACATGGCAAGTGTATTCATGCATCTCCGAAAACAAACATCACCCCCTGCAATATGGGAATGCAGGGGAAAGAGGTGCTGAAATTCATCTTTCCTTCAGATTTCTGTGCCTGTTGTCAGTTCTATTAAGCAATGAATTAGGAAATTATTAATTAAATTATTCATGCTGTATGCCATGTGTCACTTTACTGTTGTGGCACATTGTACAAGTTAAGTTCAAGTTACTACAAAGTCTAACAAGGAGTACCCTGACATTCGCTCCGGAGCTCAGGCCCAAAGACATCATTTCCAACGGGAAAGATACAGACACTTAGCTCATTTGACAATATGTTAGGTAAAAGGGGATATGTTCAGAGGCAGTTTTGATTTCTGTGAGATTGTTTGTGCTCTGCCACAGTGCCAGTGGAAACAGTGGAATTACAACAGGTTTCCATACCTGTTGAGGAAAAGCTGCAGCTGTAGCTCTACAATTAATTAATGAGGGTCTCTTTTAGCATATCACTGACACATTTTTTCCTTGATAAGACAGTATTTTCTTATCTAGGATTTCAAGGATGAAAATTCCTTTTTTGCCCTCTTTTTTTCCTCTCCATGTTAGACTCCTCAAATGCTCTTGATTGATAAAAATCAGAAGAGGCAAGCAAAATATTTTTAACCACTTTCTCTTTATCTCCTTTGTTCTTTCCAAAGTTAGTGCTGTGAAACTGAACAATGTCACGGAAGCAGTATTTTATAACGGTAAAAGTGACAACTAATTCCTGATTAGAAAGTCCCCAGGCAGAAAAATGCTCCTTAATAAGGGAGATTGAGTCATTTACAATAATTAGGAAACCATGGACAGTCATGCATGCTCATCCATTGCTAAAGGAAACTTGATTCTGTTAGCTGAGAGCTTCTCATTAGGCTTGGACTCCTCTGTCGGAAGTCTGTCTATCTCTGGCACACATAGCATGAACTTTGAGAACAGGTTCACTGATTTCACATCAATTACTAGCTGTTAATAGGCATGGCAATATTTTGGCTCTGGAGACAAGTGACAGCTGGTGCTGCTGCAGGAAAGGAGGGATAAAGCACCTGCTCTGATGGTGATGGTGCAGGGAAGACAGGGCTCCCTGCCAGCAATCTCAGTGCTCTGTAAAAGCTTCACGTGTAGAAGGTGTTGCTCATACCTGCTGACTCAGTTGGCTGTCCTCCATCAGCGCTGCCCACATTGTGGCTGTATCCTTGCAGCCTCCAGTGAGCCAAGCAGCATCTACTTCCCTTCACGAGGATCTGGTTAAGCAGCTAAAGTAATAAAAGTTTCAACTTGGAATAGGCTGAATGGGTTAAAAACCAGAGCTCAGTGCTCAAAATGTAGCTACAAATGGGAGTTTTGGTCTTTTATTGGGATTTTCAAACACACTGTAGCCCGTGGCTGACAGTAAATGCATGCTGGGTGAATAGCCACCGCAAAGGTTGACCCCAGTGCCTGTGTGTCAGGAAGCAGGCAGCACACACAAGCTATTCCTGCTTGTAACCTATCTTACCAAAGCCGTCATAGGAAAACATGATTCAAGCCACTAAGTGGCAACAAGGGAGTGATGCTCACTCTGTATCTGGAGCAGTACCTGTGTTAATGACTCTAACAATTTTGCCCAATGACAGCTACGTAGGGTATCTCTCACACTTCTTGAACTATGGGAGCATGCACTGTTTCTTCTTCTCCTTCCATGTTTCAGAAAGACACATAAGGAAGAAATAAGAGGACACATCAGGGAAGAAGTTCTTTCCTGTGAGGGTGCTGAGGCGCTGGCACTGGGTGCCCAGAGAAGCCGTGGCTGCCCCATCCCTGGCAGTGTTCAAGGCCGGGTTGGACAGGGCTTGGAGCAACCTGGTCTAGTGGAAGGCATCCCTGCCCATGGCAGGGAGTTGGAACTGGATGATCTTTCCCCCACTGTGAGTGCTTCTCTGCTGCCTCTCTCAGAAGCATTTGAGTTTCTGTCTATTCCTGTTCATAGCTTAACAACTAAATCCACACTGCTTCAGATTAGAAAGCATTTTGTCCGTTCAGTTAGATTTCTTCTCTGTATTAATTTTGGCTGGGAAATGGAGCATTTCATCCACTTGGAGGATTGCACAATTCCTTTCTGGTAGTCATTACCCGAGCTCCTTGGCCAGCTGCTCACCAAGTCTTCGCCCGTAAGTCTGCTTTGGGGACATGGCCATGTGTGCTAGCTGGGCTGGCCCTTGGCATGCAGTGTTGCAGCCTTTGGATCAGGACTAGATGCACCCCCACATCACTGAGTATGGAAGAGGAGCTGGTGCTTCCCATGGCAAAGACGCTGGCTCATCCCCACCTTCATTATACACTTCATATACATTCAGGTCTTGCAGCTGTGTTATGGCAAATGGTCCCTGAAACCCAGACCATATTTCTTCCCGGGTGCCTGTACATGAGGCATCCAGGCAGGTCGCTGTCTTAAACCATAAGAAGTCCTGTTGGCTGGGTCAGCACCAAATTCAGAACAGATGTGCAAATGGGTATTGATTACAGCTCCAACCTCCCAGGCCAAAGGATTGTTCATTGCATCCCTTTACAACTTCTTCCATAAGAATTTAGTCTATGCATAAAAGAGCTTTAAGAAGAGTGTCAATTTCCGTCTGCCAAATACAGTAACCTAAAAAGAGCAGAGATCATCTGAACACGTGTGGCCCTCCTCTCCTTTAGGACCTTCTTAACTCTACAATCCTGACAAGGTGCAAACCAGAAACCTGCCTGGAGAGAAGTTAAAATCTCAGAATAGGTTTGTGCTGGTTGTCCACAGGGTTGGGAGGCTTCATCAGGGCTGGAGGAGGCACCTCCACTTGCCAGGCCCCCAACAGACCCAAAGCTTCCCCAATGGTAGGAGCATGTGCTCCCCTAAGAGGGGATTGAGTAGAGGTCATATCTTTTTTAAGGGGTGTGCTGAGAAATGGGATGTCCTACTTTTATACAATAGAGTAAAGGTTGGAGTGCTCAAAGGAGGAAAGTCATAGCCACTGTTTCTTTCTTGGTGAGACTGTTCTCACCATCATCTCCTGCCTCCCAGGAGAAAGGGCTGACTTCCATCATCTAGTACATTTTCTCATTGTGTTTTCTCATGCGTGGAGCTGAGCCCTCATCTGCGCAGCAGAGCACAAAGGTTTTGTAGTTTACACTAAAAGTTGTTTAGGAACCCCATCTCTCCCCTGCCAGGTGGGAACCCCAGCCACTTGTCTACATGTTGACATCCCCCTTCCTCTGGCCGCAGAAACCCTGGTCCCTATGCCATGCAGCATCACCACAGTAGTGATGCTGAAGTGCTAGAGCTCTTAGAGGGAATGTTTCCTTAGAAGGAAAGGAACGTTTGTTCCTCAGAAGGAGCAAACCAGTTGAATCCACCGCAACTGGTTTTATACATATAATCTAAATTCCCATGTTTCAGGAAGGACAGTTTGCCAGTACCACACTGGTAGCACTGCTTAGACCTGCATGTTTTAGCCCACATAGCTCAGATACTAAACACGACTGCATAGCTATACCAGAGTAAGCACAAATCAAAGTGCATGTGCTGCTTATCCACGGAGCATAATGCTCTTGACAAAGGTCAGGGCTTACCATCTCCAGTGAAGGGCTGAGAAGATCAGCTTGTGGAGAGAAGATTTTCATAGACTTGTTTCGTAAGACTGCCAGGTATCAAGGATTTGGCTCCAGGTGTCCTCAGAGCCTGTTTAAGTCAGAATCTGATGTCGCTGCCATTTCATCCAAATGCAGGAGCCTCTTTACCTCCTGGAAAGCATTTACCTATGCTATTGCTTATTCTGATTTTCAAGCAAACCTCACAAAGCATCCCATCATTGAATACATAGTAGAAAAATAATAATGGGTGCTGTCAAATTTCTGGAGTAATCTCTGCAAATGCAATCATACCTTTTAGAAAAATAGGCATATCAAATAATTCATAAGTAACTTTGCAATCTTTCAGTGGGGGGGGGAGAGGAGGAGAATTACATCTACACAAATAAGGTGTCAGGAACTCCTGAACACAGCCTCTGCAATGTAATGACTGTTGCTATTCCTAAGATGCTGTGCTGAGAATGTAATAGCTGATCTCCGTGTGACACTGCTGCTGCAGTGTTGGCTAGGCTGGCTTCATCTAGTAGTTTAAATGCAACACAGAAGCAATCTGGCTGTGTGACAGCCCGACAGCTCTGAGCCAACTGATTCGGGTGGTTTTACACTAGCAACCCTCATACTTCTGACTCCATGGTCCACACAGCCTCAGGGTTTGTGTCTGTCTGCCTCTCCTACATAAATATGCCTAACAAGGATGAATGTCTCCATTTTTTGGAGATGTTTTAATTGTACAAATTAGGTATACTTAACCATTTTGACAGTTTCAAAAGGGCTATCCATATAATTATGTATGGACCATTGAGTGACCTAATATTATCTCTTCAAGTTGAAAATGTTCGAGTCAAAAACAGATAGGTACACCATGAAAAATGTATCCATCACAACTACAGGTGCAATAGCATTATACACACAAGCTCATGCAAAACTACTTCTCGAGTTCAGCAGACTAGAAAAAGTCAGCTGGAGTCCCTTCCAGCTGTGCCTTTCTTCCAACCATAAGTACCTATGGGGAAGTGACTGTTGCCAGCACCTCTGACACGATGTGAAGGCCTCATGTGGCAATGCTTCCCAGAATGACCTGTAGCCATGTGCTGGGAGGATAACACAGCCAGTGTGAGAAAGCACCTCAGTAAGGCAGCCTCTGTGCAGGAGGTATGAAAGCTATCAATCTGACATGACTGGTGCCATTGAAATGGGAAAGCAACAGTCCCAGAGACAAACCTAGGGCTGAACTAGTATTTATGCACTTTGAATCAGGCTCAATTCCTATTAGGCAACTGCTCTGATATCAGGCAAAGGCTTCTGCACCTCAAAACCTGAGCAAAAGCACCTCTAATGGGATGGGCTATCGGGTATAATCCCATTCCACAGCTGCAGCTGATGCCCCCAACAGAGGGGATACATAATGTGAGAAATGAGTGAGCAAGGGAGCTGTATGGGGAGAACGGGAAGGAGGGATAGCATTGTGGCCCCAGAATATCTCCCAATGGCTCTGAAAGATTTAACTATGGTCTTGATTAAAGCTGCTCTCAGGGATGATCTTTGTCACAAATATAAAGCCTCTTGCTAGACTTAGCCTGGATTCAGAAATTTTGATAGACAAAATAACAGGCCTCTTTCTTCTACAAGCAAAGGAAAATGTACACATTCATCAGACAAGTTTTCTGGCTTATATTTCACCCAAGAAGAGGCTTGCTTCATTGACTAAAGCTGGTTTTAATCTTAAAGCAAATTAGCAAAACATGAATATGTGCTCAAGCAGTCAAGCACTTCCATGCTCCAAACGCAGCAGCCTTGTGGAATAACAGTGCATGCAATGGTTGTAGTCAAGCCACAGAAATCCTCTTGACTTTGATTTGTTTTGTAACCTTAATTAAGTCACCAGCATCTTTAATATTTCTATTCTAAAAGAACTGGTGTATGAGACTAGTCTCTGTTATGGCATTCTCATGTAATGTAGTTAGCAATGCCTACTGCAAAAGCAGCCCTTGCCCAAAGCTTCTGTGCAGAGGTCTGGGAGATGTTATTAGTTTGCTTTTTATCCAAAATGCCTCAGATGTCTGTGCAATGTTACCAAACAATGGTTTTTTTTGTTAATCACCTTGCTGAGGATTGTTACTAAAAGGATTTTTGTTTGATGGACAAACAAGACATGAAATGAAACACCTGTATGTCTAAGCAACCTTGAGATGCTGAATAAAAGAAAACTATAGAACATGCAGCTGAAGTGAAGTTCAAGGATCAGTCAGCTATCTGTCTAATCTAGTGACTATTTTTAAGACTTTCACAGATGGAGTTTTCACTGACTCAATCAATATATATATATATATATATATGGTATAACCTAAGATGATCAACCAGAATTCAGTGCTGTGGTTTTGGTTCACTGATTTTTGGCCAGCCTGCAGTGGATCTGAAGAAGAGACTATTCTTTTTTTTACACCAGTGTTTTTGTGTCTTCAAGTTCGTATTTTCTTGCAGTCTGCTTTTTGCTAGATTAAGCAGCTTAATTCAGTCAGTTAATTCAGTCTCCCGGATATATCCTCTAGACTGCTGTCAACTCATTGCTCTGTGTCTCTTGAAGCACTGAGCCCAGGAGTGGGTGTAGTAGAGCGGCTGAGTACAGTGGAAGGATTAGAGCAGAGGCACACGAGACAGCTGTCAATCTATCTCATGAGGGTGGTTGTCACTCCCATGGTAGGGTGACATTATTAAATCATGTTCCACTTGTGGGGCATTATGCGTGCTGCATGCAGGGAGCATGTTTGGATGACTTGTCCAACTCTGTATGATTACACCCACTGCTCTGCGGAGTCCTGCACTTGTCCTTTGTTGAACAGTACCTTGGGGTTTTTTTCAGTACATGTTTCCGATTCATCAAGATAATTTTGAATTCTAATCGTAGCCTCTGTGAAGGCCTTTATCACGGTGGGTATCCGTTTAATAGCTACAGAAGTTTTCATTCTGCAAGCTAACACAGACTGAGAGAGGCTGCAGTGATTTAAGTGGCCTATTATTATAACTCCTTAATCCCCAAGAATGAGCTCTTTTTCTTTTCTCTCTGAATGGAAATGACCACAAATAGATTAAAAACTTTGGCTTTGTTCTTTTATCTGTGGCCTTTAAAACTTACCTCTCCTATATTCAGCTTTTGCATCTTTTCAGTTACCTTTGTAATCTGATTTAATTGTGTATTTCCATAGAGGCTTAGCCTAAAATTGCTTAACTGTAGAGCACTGCTTTTTAACTTGGCAGGAGGGGATTTAAACTGTCTGTATATGCTGTGCCCCTATGTCAGGGAAACACCCCTCTAACACAGTCTCTGTTTCTCCAAAGCTATCTCTTCTGCGGGGGTCATAAGAAGTTTTGAGTGTCAGATCCTTATTCTGTTTGTACCCGTATCAGTCTAATACAGGGATACAGAGTTTCTTTCAAGAAAATACTTTCCTGATTTTACACCAGAGACAATGAGAACAAGTTTTGCTCCTCAGTTGTCTTCATGTGTTAAAGATTTTTTATGAAATGGAAAAGACAAACCCAACCCTGAGGAAAGGCCACTGCTTTCAAGGATGAAAGGGAGGTGAAATCATATGGTTTTTAATTGCCTTCCAAAAAGACACTTCCTTCCAACTCCTGTACAAAGCAAAGCATCCCCATAAAAATAGCTCCACATGTCTCTGCAACATATTTGATAGGGAAATTGTTTCCAAGAAATTCAAGAGATTTGCAGATACCCAAAAAAGGTGGGGGTTTGGCTTTTTTTTTTTGTCTAAAGGCTAAATATCCAGCCCACACAAGTTGTCTTATCTAGGTCACTGTATAATCAGTGGAGACAGGCCATCCCAAGGTAGGTGAGACGAATGGTGACTCATCTCTGAGACGCTGCTATTATCTAGACTACAGGATGACAACTTAGAGCAGTTCTCTTTCTTTAGATCTTTGCAGTTAGGTGACATGACCCAAACGGCAGATTACGCTGCCAAAAGCTGTCGTGCTGGGTAAAGAGAAACAATCTAAACACAGACTTCATTGCATGCTTAAACTAATCTCTGGGTTTAGGTACAGAGCGCAGCCTCAGATTGCTCATACACCAGGTTTTGCCTTTCCTGCATGCCCACATAACCCACAAGGTAGTGTGGCTACCTACCTGGAACAAAGCTGAGGCTGGTTCCCACAAGCTGCTCCCCAGCAGAGAAAGGACCATGGCTGCTGGCCAGGATGTTTCTAAGAGCTGAGAAGGCTCTAAAACCCATGGCAGAGCAAGAAGTTCCTTGCTCCTCCTCCTTTCCCTCCATTTCACCTTTCCTTCCTGCACTCACAGCTGAGCCATTTTCTCTTTGAGGGCAGCGGAGCCTTGTTTTATGCTCACCCATGAGAAAGCCTTGGGTTAGTGGCTGCCAAATGCTTTTAATGAGTGCTGTCCCCTCTTTCTGCTCCATCATCAGCCCAGTCAGGGAGGCATGGGTCTCACCAACAGCCTCATAATGATGCCCTGGGGTCATTTGTGTAAGGCCAGCAGTGGAGATCCTTCTTTAACTGCAGCCCTTGCCCATCTTCTCCATTTTTCACTAGCTCCCACACTATGGGTTTGGTGTCAGGAACTGGAAGATCCCAAACATCTGCATTAACATAATCCAAAACTCATCACGGTTTCTAGGATGTGAGTCCAGGCAACCAACACATCTGAAGCATTGGAAAGCCACAAGAAGGCAGAACAGGGGACTGAAGGCTCTGCTATATTTCATTCGTGCAGGGGTCTGCTCAGGAGCAGCTGGCTCTGGGAGAGAGGTCCCTTATGGAAATTGAGTTTTAACTTTAGTAACTATCAGTTCTGCTGAGACAGAAAAGTACTTTCTCTCTCTTCTAGTAATAATGAATATATTATTGCTGCTGGATACATTAGGAGTTTTATTTCCTCCTGAGTTTTTCTGTTTTACGTCCTTCAAACCTGTTACTGTGAAAAATCCCCTCTTCTCTACTTGTCTTCACAGAAGAGCAGTAGAATCACATTCCATGATGCTACATACAGCCTTACAAGGGACAGGGGTTTATAAGTGAGAGTTTTACAGAAATGAAGAATATTTTCTACAGGCTGACCCTGTGTCCACCAGGCTCAGAGCTGGCTGGTTGCTATGGAGAAAACATAAACTTCACACTAGCATGGAGGGGGAAACCTGCAGAGTGACCACTGGAAAGTGATTATCCTGCATCTAGCAAGGGTTTTGGTAGGCCAAAAGTAGGGAGAAGATTTGGCGTGTGTTCACAACACAAGCAAATGCAGATACATACACCCTTGTTCTTGCAGCCTAAGGATCCTGATGCTTTGAGAGCACGAATAGCTTTTCTAATTCCTTTCTTTCATTGTAGGCAGTACCACTAGGGGACGTTTTGTCATCACGTATCACTCTCTACACAATTTTCCTTACAGTGAGTCATGCTTGCTTTTCAATCTTGGTGCATATCTAGATCATGGAGTGAATGTCTGAATTTCATAGGGCTCATGAATGACCCGGACTCACTGGAGCTGAGAAGGAAAGAAGTATTTATTTCTCTCATTTCTCCAAAGGAGCCCATCTATCAATATTCCTTACAGAGGGAGGAAGCTGGTTATTTCACAGCTTGCTGGAGCACCACGAGAAAACAGGGCTGCCTCTCACTTTAGTGTTATGTGCCGAGCACAGATACTGCTAGTGGGTTTGTGAAGATAGAAGTAATATATAGCCACTGCAATCAAAGTGAAATGAATATCACCAGCAGTGAAGCATGTTAAGTATTTGCTGAAAGAACAAGTATATCTTTTAAACTAAATAATTGAAATCTATTGGCAAAACTCACGTTTCACTCCTCTTTTCCATTCTCATCTCATTTGTCTTAGGATAACTGACTGACTTAACCCAAGTCACCTACCAATACAGTTTTCTTTCCCTTCTCTTCAATGCAGACAGAGCAGCTGGTGACTCTTTGGATTCTCTTTATTGTCACTATTGCTGGGAATGCCATTGTGCTCTTCTCTACCTGGAGGAGGAAGCGGAAATCTCGAATGACCTTCTTTGTTACACAGTTGGCAATCACAGGTAGTGTATGGGAAGGATCACTATTAAAATGACAAATAAGAAAATGCAAGTTGAGTGGTGAAGGATTCAGTTGCCACCTAATGTCCAGCTGCATTTTGCCATAAGACAGATGGATGGCTGCTTACCTCAGGGCTCAGTTTGCCTCCCATCTGAAAAGATGTTGCTAGATGTAGTAGGGTCTGCATCAGATGCAGCAGCTACAACTCATTGATTTCACTGAATCTTATCTTCCAGTCTGAACATTCATCCACATTTCCCCAGCTGTTATCATGGAACTGTTTAAATTAAACTAGTTTAAGGTTAATCTCTTGTGGATTTCTACTAAACCACTTTCTAAAGTACTTCATAACAGTATTTATTGTTCCATCAATTACGCTCTTTCATTGGTGAGTGAAAATTACTTCATATTGTCTGGTTTAACCAACTTACTTAGGGAAATATAACAAAATGTAAAGGTGGAAAGGAACGCATTTAGCCTTTTTTCTGAAAGGGGAAAGGATGCTGGTCCAAGAACTTGGTAGTTTTCAAATGACACGTAAAAATGTACAGAACCCTGGTTTGTAGAACGTCAATCTCAGCAACTAGGAAAGGAAAAAAGAGCATAAGCAGCACATTGTTTCTCTGTGGCCTTGAATAGGCTAAATCTGTGGGGGTTTAAGTTTCCCAAGGGAAAATAAGTGCTGTTTCTGTAATAGCGTCCTGCTACTAATCCCGGCTCACAAGAGAGCTGAGTTGTACTTTTTGTGTATGTAAGATATATTCATATACTTTCTGTTGCTTTTTTTTTTTTTTGGTGAGCTATGGTAGGAATTACAGCACTTTTCCACTATTTAATATGTGATTTCCCATCCTCCTTTGATGTCTGTTGTGTATCTTTTCGTTTAAACTGGAAAACAAAGGACTACACACCCCAATTGTCAACATGCATTCTTTGCAAGTAAATGAACTCCTGTTCATGGTCTCAACCATGTCTGCTCAGGAGCTTGTCCTGTTCGAAACACTACTGCCAGTTGAAACAGAACAAGTTGTGCAAAGTGATGGAAAGGGACTGTCTCATAACTACAGGTGATGTAAGAATTGTTGCAAGGTGAGGAGGTGAAGGTTTGCAGTGGCTCTTCTTCTGAAGTCCTGGCAGCTGGTTTTCCTATTTGTCTGTGAGTCACTTGTAATTCACTTCTTATCTCAATTGTGACTATCATGTCACTCCTTTTGCGTACCAGCGATATTGTCCATCGTGTAAGGTGTGTTGATACAGCCTCACAGCACAGTTTGGAAGCACCAATCACAGATCAAGCATTACAGTGTTCACAGGAGTTTGAAAATAGCCAGTCCCTGCTCAAAGAGCTCCCAGTCCCAGACTGGGATACAGAGGATGATAAAAGGTAGGCAACAAAGCAGTAGTACAGGCAAAGAGCAGAAGAACAACTGAATCCACAAATGGACACCGTCCACTTTCTACCTATTGTCATCAGGAAGCAGAATACTGGGGGCAACTGTCATAAGAAGGGCTTTGGAAGATAGAATGGTGGAAAATGACCCCGTGTGTCCATCTGGCACAGAGGACACAAGGGCTGGGCTTGCTGCCAGAGCAGGGACACGAGTAATACATACACCATCACAGTAATAGAAGATGGGTCCTAATAGGAAGAGCTCAACTAAACAGCAAAGGGTCTTGTCCTAGTAAGAAAACAAATGTATTTGCTGTAGCAGAGAAAGAACCAGCATAAGGACATGGATGTTCAGGTCAAGGAAATAAAACAAGAGCAGACAGAAGTGTCCACAACAGGATAGCTTAGGAAAAGGCTGGTCTACATGAGGTGTGCTGGGATGAGGCTACTCCTATTGTTGTGCTGGGTAAGCCCTGGGTGGGAGTTTTGACATTTTGGACCCATAGGAAAGGCTGCTTTTTGGATTAGAGTGGAGGTGGATAGAGAGCTATTCACTAGGGTTTCAAATACCATCTACATGAAGGAAGGGGAAAGCATTGCAAGTACGGTTTTGAGGGAGCTGGAATAATCAGTGGCAAAGACAACAAGGCAAATACCCCATTAGAAGTGGACAGCAAATAATGTATGCAGCTGACATTACAATATTGAATGAGGGCCATGTTCCACTCACTGATTCTTCTGACCTTCCTGTCCCTAAAATTATTCCTGACTTTTAAAATCAGAGCTTCAAAGTGCCTGAGATCAACGGTCTTTTCCATTTCATGTTATGGAAATACACATAAAAAATTCACTTGACATTCACATCTGCAATGTTAAAAGAGGTAACACCAGCTTGAACAGCAAAGCTTCTCTCAAGCAATGTTGACTTCCTTTGCGATGCAGGAGTCAGAACTTTAATTTATCTTCCTGCACCAAGAGCTCCTGTCAGTATTTTGGCACAAAGACATGACTTCATTCCTGAAATGGAGCCATTTCATTTTCTTATCTTCAAAAAAATATTAATAAGAACAAAGCAAGCTGGCAACAGTCATTATCTTTTCACAACAAGTTATGAGGTAGATATAGAATATTATGAAAACACTGGCTTGTCACATTGCTTTGACATGCCAGGCATATTTAAATCCTACCAACTAAAGCCTAATCTCCTGGCAAACAGTTTCTGCTTAGTCAATATTACTACTTCTATCTATTTTGAGATTCTTAAAATATTTATTATTTCTGCCCCAGTAGCATAGAGAAGAATAATGGATATAGCTTTATCAATGCAGGCATTTCAAAGCCATTAAAAAAGTTTTTGTCTATTGATCTGCAGCTCGATATTTGAGTAGTGTCCCCAATTCTCATGTCTTCCCACTAATGTAGTACCAAAATGAAATGAAAATACTGACTTCGTGTTAGAATAAACAAGGTATTCAAAGCAAATTGTGCATAATACATGAATAGGAAATGAGCACTGTTGTTCTCCTTGACTGGTTGCCAAGCCAGATGCAGTAGAGACGTAGCTAACTGATTGAGGCTCCTTTCAACACTGCCAGAATGGAGTGGTTCAACCCACTCAGCAAATGCAGAGATAAGAATCGTACTGATCCCTTACTACACCATGATTCAACTTGGTGCTCGAAGCTGCAGGGATCTGTAGGAGTGTGAGTAACCCCTTCAACTTCAGTATGCTTAAAGATGTTGATGAAGCCTGGATTCAGAATATTTCATGTTAGATATATGCCTATACAATGCCTGTGTCAGTACCACGTTTATGTCTAACTCTCAGCTCATGCATAAATCTCCGAAATTTTCTGAGTATTAAGCACTAGGAAATCAGCTAAGAGTTAACAGCTGAGTTGAACAATATTACTAATCACTCAGCATCAGCTAATTTAACAAAGAGGAATATTGCCATATTTGCTTTGTGTTCAGTTCGCTTTTGAGCATTTTCCTTTATTGTAAAAATGTTTTTCTTAAAAACAAGCTTGTCTGTGAAGACTGAAACTAAAATTCAGTTTCCTACAGATTTCGATCTCCGAGGCAATTTAGTTTCTCAGAAACTGGAAGCTCTGAAGATTACCCCGTGAGGAGGGTATTTCTAAACATCTTTTCCTAAATAGATTTCTTTTGAGTTTAGCACAAGTTATGCTCATGGCATAGCTATCTCACCTGGCAGGAAACCTCTCACATCTTCCCCTACCTGATGTCATTTCACCTAACTTGACAGTCTTAGCGTCTTTAAGATCTTTGCCTTTTGGAGATCAAAGAGTGGGGTCTGACAGATGGGTGAGTTCTCAGGTGCAATATTACACTTGAAAGCTTCAAGCAAAATAGAGTTGTTTTCAGAAAAGATGGTTTTCCCACATATTTATATCCATTTAGATCACTTTACCCAGATGATTTACCAAATAAATGCCTTCTTAACTCTACTTTTCAAGAGTAAAAGCAGCAGACGCAAGCTATACTCAAATACTATTTGACTTCCATTGGACAAGGAATGTAATTCATTGGTTAAAGAGTCTATTCAAACTGTTATTATTTGACTAATTCAAAAACCAATCAAGAAATATATTAAAAATCTCTGCTAAAAACTATTTTACTTTTCATTATTCTTCACCCAACTTCAATTGCTGCTGACAGAGGAATGTATTTAAGTTCCTTTTGATGACCAAACATGCATAGTTTATTGAGGTTTTTTTCACCAACAGTAACATCTGGAAAGTTGGAGCTGGAAATGTCATGACCATCAGCTCCGTGACTTTCTCCTGTTTCAACACAGAAATCAGTACCTTAAGAATGCTGTTAGATTTTGTCCATTGTTAGGGGTAGAAATACATGTAGGCACTTTACTGCATGCTGAATTCTAAGCCATAGGCTGACAGACTTTGTTGGAGATGTATGTTCACTTAGATATTGCTGTGGCTGTAATGAAGAGAGAACGAAAAAAGATGGTAGCTTACATATAAATAGAAAAAACCAAAAGATGACCTATAAAAGTATTTAGCTACAGTCTATATGGTGATATAAATATCAAACCTTAAGGGATGATTTGAGAATGACATTAAAAAGACAAGGAGGTATTTTTAAAAGTGCCTTTTTATATCGCTACCATATTCTTCAGTTGCTACAGACAGCTGGATGATAGGAAGCTCTGGGCTTTAAGCAATTTTACACTTATTTTGCTTAATGTTTATTAAAAAGCCAATATGCTTCTCACAAGAGGGTTATGTGAGCAAATAGGTGGAATTGGGCCATGCTAAAGCAAAGAATGTTTATTTTCTGTGTTGCTTCTGCCCAGAGAGAGCATGGTTGTAGGGCTAAAACCAACTGTGCTCAGCCATTGACTTCTGGGATGGCTTTGGTTAATATGACTGAAGGCAGAGCCTACCAACTAATCTACTAATTAAATGGTACTAAATAGGTGCATCAAACTCTACTACTACAACAGCTAAACACGAACAAACACATTAGAAGTTGTCCTTCCTTTCTTCTTCTTCTCCTCCTCTTGTTTTTTCCCTTACACCAAAACCGTTATGGCACTGACTGCTTTAATGGACTGTGCCTATCCTTCACTATTTTTCTTCCTTGCCTCTGCGACTTGAAGGAATGAAGAGGACTTGTTACGCCCCGGTATGTGCAAAAGATTAATATAATAACACCATTACCAAAATTAACTGGTAATTGTATCTGTTACAGCTTTTCATCTGGAAAATGGAACTTGTAATATCAGAGCATATCAGAGAAATCATACATACGAATTCATCAGTTTTACAAGTACCTTAGACATCACAGTGATTATGAGCATTGGAAGTTAATTGCATAGTGCCAATTAGCAGCTAACTCAGCAAGTCACCTTAATGGAGGTGGACTGTTGGCAGCCAAAGAGCCCATAGATTTCCCACTTATACTGGAAAACTCATGCCTTGCCAGCTGGGTCTTGGCTGGAACCTGCCATCTGATTTACATAATTGTCCACCCAAGACACAGAAACCTAATGCAGAATGCTGAACTGAAATAGGGTTTATTTCAACAACTCACAGAAATCCGTGGCTTTCTCCCCTTTCCACACCTTTATTTTCTGTTCATGTGTGGGAAAAGTCTGAGGAGAGGTGAGAAGCGTCAGTATCCTACCTGCAGAAAAGAAGACTTAGAGGAAGCTACAATTGTACTGCAGAGTTCATTGATAAAATTGAGAGAAGGATATCTGCATTCAGTATGTCATAGAACTGCTTGAGAGTGTAATTAATGAAATAATGTATGGTAAGGGAAAAGTCTCCCCTAATGCATCATCCTCATTCTACACCACATGTTCCCATCACTACTGAAAAGGATAAGTCAAAATTAGGAAGGGTGTCACTAACACTGACATTTGCCTGAGTCCCCAGTGGCATCTAAAACCCCCAGTTTTGGAAGAAGCCTGATTCCCAAACACCAGCTGGAATTCCAGCAACTCTGCGAATCACCTGAGTGCATACACAGCTTGAGAACTAGGGAAATAAATAGATTATGTCAACCTTTCCTCTGCAGGCTAGAGAAACCTAAGCATTTAATACAACTGTTCATTTTGCATTCACAGAACAAATGAGAATCAATTTACCAAGAGCAAAAATAGTCTCCAGGAATAAACATGACATTAACATTACTTATTCAGTGCATCCTATGAAACTGTGTCGAGTTGTCTGGACTGGGAGTGAATAAGAAAATCCATTGCATGGCTGTATTAGTTGCCTGAAGAAGAAACAATCATTTTCCGTACATATCCTGCCAAAAAGACTAATTCAGTAGCTGGAAAACAATATGGGACTTATTTTAAGTTAGGTATGTATTAGTGTATCCCCCCAAAACAGAGACATGATGCAGGATAAGATATATGTGGTTGCTGCCTGCAATACTCTGTGGTATCACATGGCAAACCAGATTGGATATCCATTGCCATGTCTGGCAATTCAATACCTCCTTAGAAGAACCTCAAATTCTTCTTTGAACTTTAGCTCAGATTTGAAGATGATTCATACTACCCTACATCTTAATGAGTAACTTGGACACTGGCGCTATACAATTCCAGTCTGATATTATGAATCATGCTTTACTATACTCTCAGGTCAGGTTTCTTACGTGAAGAGCCAGGAATATTTCTGTATGTCTCTATATAATCATTCTTGTCTGCATATATGGTTAGTCAACACAAGATTCAGTCTTTCCTGAGGAGAACAGAAAATATCCAATACATGCATCCCTCTTAAAATGCATTTTCTCCAAAACCAAGCCTGAGGTAGATAGGGTGAAGAGTGGAATAACCTCAGGAGTTAGGCAAAGAAACCAAGAGTGAGCATTAGCATGAAAACTGAGTGACAGAAAAAAGCTTTGTGTAAAGGAGACGTAGTCTCTTTTGGGATATCAGGACCTCTATTTCACGGTGTTTGGTCACACAGCCAAAGGAAGGTGGTCATGGAAAACAAAGTACAGTTCGTGTTTTAGAGGTGAAATCATGAAGCTAAAGGTCTTACATAAATAACTTGGCATCTTAAAAATACATTGCTCCAATCCAGTCTAGTAGTGTAGGAACAGTGAATCTGGGACTGGCACAAACATTCAGTCAAGTTACACAATTTCCTTGTGAGGTTTAATGTAAAAGAAACTGGTTTTGGTGCAAAATGAACTCTCCTTGAAAAGGTAAAGTTATGCTCCTACAACACTGAGGCTCTAAGAAAAAAGGTGGCCTTCAAGGACTGGCGATAATCCTGTGGCCTAAGGCAGTTGGATTGACTTAGCCTTCTATGTATGCAGAGAATTGAAGGCAAGGAAGTGTGCTAGGACACAATGGAGCTCATCCTAATGCAGTAGCCAGAGTGTTTTAGTCTAACATATGCTACCCTAAAAAACAGCCTGGTTACTGCCCAATCAGGGAGCTCTTGTGGAGGTGGAATATACCAAAAGTAGAGAAATGAGCTACAGGTTTTCTGACAACTACTTCTGCTTTAATTTCCAATTCCAAACGAAATTCAAGGTGTTTTTAACCAGCCTGGGCCCAAGCTTGTGTACTTTATGTTTTGCCTAATGCTCACATATCTTTAGATACCTTCTAAAGGGCTCACTGGGAAGTCCAGGTCTGGACACCATATTCATGTTTGCTGTGATCACCCATTGTAGCTCACTGCAGTAGGGAACAGTAGCACTGGCACAAAACCAAAATAAGCTTAAATGTTGTATCTATCTATAACAGTAGAATGCAATGTCCCTCCCATTAGTGGAAGTATAAAGATAATGAGCTCTCCAGATTTGCTACTGGAAGCAAGAATGGTCATCCACTTAACAACCCTGTAATGACTGTTATTTATATAGCCTACTTTAATCTTACAAATGCAGGAACAAGATGTCTATGATTCATGGTTTGTAATTAACGCAATCACAACCCACTACACAGACATCCTTAAACCAGCATTTCTGAGCCTGTTGTCTCTGAGCAGTGCTCTTCAGACCCCTTACAGGTAGAAAAAATCACTCTGCAGCACAGCTCTGTGTATAGAGCTGAGGTCCACACTGGGAAGGAGAACTCCTGAAAAAGGTCCCTCTTCTTTCCTCCATGAATAGCATCTACGTACTGTGTTTAATTGTTCTGGAAGGGAACACTCTGTGCTCATCATTCATAGGTGCTCAGAGTGGGATTTTCAGAGTGCCTAGTGATATAAACTGTATCCCCTCTGCAACTGCAAAACAGCAGAAACACTCTCCCATCTCGCCAGTAGCTCCAGTACCAATTTCAGTGGAGGATATGGTAATGTGGTTTTTCCATGTTACACAGAACCACCTGGGACCCTGAAAATTTATCAGCAAAGAAGGATGTCCTCGTTTCATTTGCATCTCAGTCACTATAACACTCTCAAGACAGAGAAATCCTTTTTAACTTTCATTTTGTGAAGCCATAATATATTTTCAGTAGAGGGATGGATTCCTGTACAAAGAATTTGAGTCTTTCCTGATATAACATTCAGGGACTTAACAGACGTTAGACCACAAATATTCCTGCTTCTAAAGCAGGGAAAAACTAGCTACAGTACGCCTCTATATATTCAATAAAGTGCAAAATGATTATTCCTTTGCAGTGTAAATGTGTGTTTAAAATTACAAACAGGCACCAGATTTCTGTTCCTAAGTCATCCAGGAGTGCTTTTTATTGCCACCCCTAAAGCTTGGGTCCCTGGTCACCCACAATAGAAATAGTAACATTAGCAGAACATCTTGTGACAATCCTGTCTACCAAAATTCACCCTAAATCATACATTTTTGAACTAAGATGGAATCAGTCACTGTTTGTTTTTCCTGGGTAATAAGTCATTTCTGAAAGGATTAAACTATGATGAATGGACCTTAGATGCCCAATCTATATCTAAAGGCACCATCCTCTCATTTCATCAGGCACGCACAGCCTAAACGTGATTCCACTTATCCACCTACAGCTTTCCACATAGGAGATCCACATTTACTCTTCTATTATTTTAAAAGGAGCTGTCATTATTTCAGATCTTTGCATAGAAATGCTTTCCCTGACTAGACATCTGTGTGACTAAAATGAAAACATTTCCTTTCAGCCAGTTTTTGCTGGTAGCTCTTTTACCCCCTTTCACCTTCAAAGTAATTTCTCTTACCCTGCGCAGGGACCTGCACTGTGCAGCTAAATTACTGCTCCATCACAGCTCTGCTGATACCAGTAGGGCTCCGTGGAGATTATAAAAGTTTGCCTGGACAACTGCAGCACTTTTGTGTGCTGTAAGACCAAAATGCAATGTAGTCTGGGCTTGTATGCTAGAGCGACCAAGTGGGTTTCGAAAGAAACAGCAAAAAGAACAATGAAATTCTAATCTTAGTAACTTTTGTAGTTGGCCTAGTGAAATGGGAATTAGGGAAATAGATTCAGACAACTCTTTTTTCTTATAGCTAAGTGGTTGAGTACTTTGGTGACAACCTACGTTTGCAGGTCTTCGAGCAAAAGGAACCTTCTTCACCTGAGGATGTCACTGTTATTTAGGGCATCACACCTTTTGCTTTATACAGCATCATTATTTGCAGGGAGGGTGGAGAGAAAATGCTCTGTTAGCTTCTTGACATGTGTACAGAAGTAGGTCTAAAGGAAGCATATGGTTCAACATCAGTCCTGGGAAGCAGAATGGGACATAACTGTCATAGAGATGACTGGATTAAGTTTTGTGATTGCATTGTTGCACACTGGTATTCATTTTAGGGGATTATTCATAACATCTATTTTAGGAGCCTCACTGTAGGTATGTAAAATATGAAGTCAATCTCCCTGTGCTCCATTTATAGCCAATAGAGAAAAATACTCTGAGCTGCCTTTAAGTTTCTTGTGCAGAAGGATTCAATTCCTAATTTAGATCCCCAAATTTGACTATATAAATCCCGCCAGTGTTCATATGTCACCAGAAATGTCAGAATTACCATTAGTTTTTGACAACTAAGAACTTAATCTTCCACTGTTTCTATCAGGCCTCAGAAGTCTCTGACTCAAACCCATCTGCAAATACAGAGAAGATAGTTCTCAGTTTATTGTTTGTAAGTGGAGTAAGGCAGATCAACATGTTACCTGATGGAAAACATGTGATTCTTCCTTTTGTGCTCGACTCTGCTTCTAAACACCCATCTGGAATTTGTCCAGACTTCTCTGGACTCTGCCCAAAAGACAATTTATTCAAGTGGGGTCTGGAATAAAAAAGTGCAGCTGAAGTGACAAATGTGATTCCAAACTTGAGCAGTAACACTATAGCTGCATGATTAACCTTAAAGGAGAGCCTTTGCAGGGCAGATGGCTGCCATGCCCCACTGCAGTAGCAGGAAAACCAACCTGAAATTAATGAGGGATGCAATGGGGGTATGGATGCATTTTAGCAGCTCATTCTGGTTTTGCACACATTTAATATACATGTACACAGTATCAAGCTTTGTCAATGTTAAACTGAGGTGACTAAACTCCGTAGCCCAAACTTTGAAATTCAAAAGAAACTTGCACATAAATCGTGTATTCCTCCACTGCTGTTAAGTCAGGCAGACAGTAGGAAGAGTGACAGAAGGATGAAGACTTGCTTCCCAAGGACACGAACAGTCAAAATAGGATGGAAATTAAATCTGGACAAACCTCCAGACGTTTCACTTCCAAGTCAGACCTTCTGCTTTTTCTCAAGGAGCAGGGATAACAGCACTGAAAAGCAGAGGTGGCTGGTTGATGACACTGATTTCTTAGACTAAAAGGTTACTTATAAAGAACAGAAGCAATTCTTGCAAGATGTTTGTACTTTCATTGTAAACTAGAGAAAGAGAATGATAGACAAAACATTATCTGAACACGATGGAAGCCTGCAGACTAGAAGTGAGGAATAAGGGGTTTTCAGCAGGAGGAAACACTTTGCTTTGAAGCTGTAGAAACCTGAAGAAACATGATGAAGAAAAAAACAACCCCAAACTACTTTTTGTGTGTGTGTAAGCACTTTTACGAAGTCATTTATGAACTTCATAAATAATGTTAGCAACAAATATCAGATTGCATCCACAGGTATAACATTACCTGTGGGGGTGAGTAACACACCTCTGCATTGTAAGACAGTGTTGTTTCTATGAATGGATGTTTTCTAGTCTTGAATGGAAAAGCTGGTTTCTATCCATTTCATTCCCAGCTCATATAGGCACAGAAAAAAACAGGAACTGTGGGAAGGATGGAGGGCTGTCTTTGAAAATGACTTTCCAGAGGCAGGGACTGTATAAACACTAGTTTCCTAACGTGTTGTGGGGTTGCTGGAGTTACTGTTATGTTACTATAAAGTCCATTAAAACCATTTAAGGTAAATATGGTAATTTCATGCTGCTTCTTAGGAAATTGTCCCTCCAGTGATATCTGATAAGCCAACTGAAATACACAAAATGTCATTTGTGGCTCAGTCTTCTTTGTTTTAACAGAATACACCAGAATATCTTAAAATCAAGGAGATGTTCACTCTTACTTAAAATCTTCACTCAAAAAAACTGCAAAGCCATGGACATGCGCTCATGGAAGTCTGAGCAGATCCGCTCTAAAAGGACTGAAAAGTGGCTTCTGTCAGCCCTAGCATGGAATCCGGTGCCACCATTTCTGAGGCCAGCTTTGTACATAACCCTGGAAAAATGAGGCTCTTTTCAGTGTTCATCTCTCTAAAAGGAAGATGCTATGTCACCTCTTCCATCTTTCATTTACAGAAGCAATTTAAAGTTGGGTTCCTGGATTTCCCTGATAGAAGCACATGCAGGCACACAGCAAGCCTGACACATTTTGAATACTGAGCTTATCAGATGGTACAGCCCATTTGGAGTAAGCCTTGCAGCAGTGGCTGCATGGAACCCGTGAAAACTGTACTACAGCACTGATCCATTCATAAAACGCATGCATTTCCTATCTCTGATCATCTTCTCTGATGAGTTTTTACAGCATTGTGATGCTCAAACTCCCTCTGAAACTTCAAATAGGTTTTTTTGTGACAAAGAGTTATCAGCGGCAAATCTTATTGCTCTAAGTCAGAAACTCTCATGAAATTTTAATGCACAAAAGACAACAGAGTGATAAATCTACCCACCTGAAACCAGTGCTTTGCAAAGGTATCTAATCTAATATTAATAAGTGTCAACCTCATCAGCTGCATGTCAACCTAGTTTCTCTGAAAGGTCCTCTCATAATATTATGTTGCAGAACCTTACCTCTCTCAAACACTGAAGTTTCTTACACAAACAAATCAATAGTGAGTCATGTACCTTTGCAACCTGGCTGTAAGTAATGACTCCTGTAAGTAATGTCTCCCTGCATGAATATGCTGGCACTTGCAGTTTGGCAAGTTAACTGGAACACCACAAACATGGTTTTCATCAAGCACTTCCCAGATGCTCAATTTGCCTTCCATGCAGTAAGCAAACCAACTGCGTTTGTTCACATTACAGCACCATTTGTACTCCTCAGGTGTTTCTCAAAAGCAGTTATTTTCTCTTCTAC
This sequence comes from Coracopsis vasa, assembly GCA_026283785.1. Lineage (NCBI taxonomy): Eukaryota > Metazoa > Chordata > Aves > Psittaciformes > Psittacidae > Coracopsis > Coracopsis vasa. The sequence goes on along the minus strand of JANHGB010050243.1, from coordinate 69,978 downwards.
AGCAGAAACTTGTTCAAACAGCAGTTTTGAGTTGTGCGGGCATGTAGCATCTTGGATAACAGGGACCTGGTTGTAGAGTGGGTGAAACAGAGGTTCAATATTGGCCATCTGATGGATAGATGATGGAAATCAGCTTTAAAGTGTTTTCAGTGTCTGGGGCGGGGGAATGTGAACGTATGCTGCCTCATATTTTCTATCAGCAATGGCATTAAAAAAACATATTGCACTCTGAAACTATCTTACTGTAAGCACGTAACATCTCCAAAGGCATGGGGCATGGAGCAGCTAGTTTGCTTAAAATTAGACTTGAGCTCATTGCATACTGTTTTCTTTTGGGTACAGTAGAATCATAAACTCCACCACTGAAAATAACTTTAAAGTGCTTTTTCTGGGAGGCACACTCACTCTCCTATCTAGACCAAAGCTATCAAATTATCAAATATCATCATTTAGAGCTGGGAGTGGAGGATGGGGAAAGGGGAGGTGGAGAGGAGGAAAAGAAGGCAGTAAAATTTAGCCATTATGAAGGGAATGTATATTCCATTAATACACCAAAATGGAAAAATAATTTCCCTTTTGGGGGAAATCATATGCCATTAAATTGTTATTTGGGATAAACATCTTGAGGACAACTGAAAAAATCTATAATATGCTGACAATTTGATGCTCACTAGATTAGTGCCTGCTGTCTGTGTGAAGGTCTTAGATAGTCCATCCTTTATAACTGCAGTTTACAGAAAGACTTCTTAGGCTACAAAACTTGGACCCCATAGACAGTATAAAGTTAATTGTAGTTTGCAGCAGAAACAGGCAAGACAAAAGATGAAGAGAATTACAGCAAACCTTGCAGCCATCATAATCTACAACAAGGAAAAGAACACATTGAACCAGGGCAGCTGCCATGATGGAAAGAGTCCCTAGCACACTGTGAGGGCTGGCAATATTCATTCAGCAGCTAGACACTACAGCAAGTACCATTGCTCTCCTCTACCTGGGGAAAGCTGCAGGCCCCCTGCACAGGGTCTTGTTTTGAGGAAAAGCACATCCTCAGATGGACTCCCAGTGCTTTAGGTAAAGGAGTAAACTCACATGTTTGAACATTACATACATGGACGTTGCTGAGCAAGGGATGACCTCAGGAGAGAGGAAGACAACAGTTCAATAGATCCAGGAACTAAAGCAATACGTCGCTTCCTCAGTGAACATCAAGGATGTCTTTAAAATAGCTCTATAATTGTTTTACTGAGTGAAACACTCATAGTACATGGGCACAGAAAGCTCTCTTTCCCTCTGTGGTCTTCACAGCTCTTCCAGAACCCAAATTTTTGGAATAGACTCACATCAATGGGTGAGCCAGAGCCCTGCTGCAGGACTGGGCATCTCCAGAGCCTCTGTGGTTCAGGAAGAGACTCAGTGGTACAGGGAGATACTTCAGCATCCTCTGCAAAGAATCCTTCTGCAGGAGGTGAGAGACAACTCCAGGAAGAATATACGTGCTACCTGTCACTCATTGAGCTTCCCACGTTCAGACACTCGTCTTCTTGCACTGGAGGGAGAGTCAGAGTCAAATGGAACCAGTGACTGACAGCAGAGACAAGCTGTCAGTCTGCAACTGACTCCTGCAACAGCACGTCTCAGCATATTACAATGCATTAGAAGCACTAAAGCACTTCAGCTTGCGTAGTTTAAAAGTTACGAGCACAAACGGCATTTGCCTTTTAATAATGTTTTTATGAGCTGCCTGAGTGGTTTGCAAGCAGTTCAATATCCACTGCTGCATACCATTACTGCTTTGTTTTCTAGAAGACTGCTTGGGAAACACAGGAAAGAAAATGACTGTGATCAAAGTGAAATTGCAATACACAATCGCATTTCTGTGAACGCTCTACGCAGCTAATACAAATAGACTGGAAACAAAATTGATTCAACAAGATTCACCAGAAAAAACAAAGCAGTGCTTCCAAAACCATGCCCCTTACAGGTATGCTTTTAAATAACTCTGTGCTTCTCTTACAGGGTTTATAATATCAATGTAAATTTAAAAGGGTCTGGAAAAGTGAATGTTTTGGAGTTCTTTTATTGGACCTCAGTGTGCAGATAATATCACGAAGGATTTTGCTCTCGTTCAGGACTGATTTGATCATACTTAAAAGTCACAAACAAACAGGCTAGCTACTCCTGCAAAATAGCATTATGCATAATAATAACTCTATTTCCAAACCCTTAAACACCCACTCATTAGTATATCAAAAACATTTTCAAACAAGTGCTTTGGCAGGTTAGCATTGTTTTCAGCAAACAATGTTTCCACAATGCATTTGTTATGCTTTGCAGAAAATGTTCTTGGAAAAATAGTGATATTATAAATTCATCAGCTTGCTGGATTTATACAGTCTGTGGCTTATGTTATCTGTTTCTCCTAAGAGGCTGCTAAATACATTCACATCCTTTCTTGGTCGACCTTTCATTGCTCCAGAAGTGGAGAAGGACACTTTGATCTCTGTGAAGCTTTTCTCACAGAGTTACATTTTTGGTGTGAATTGTAAATAAATATGAAAGTTCATATTCATTCACTATTTTGGAAGAGGTTCCAGTTTCAAAAGAACTTTGCTAGGGTACTGACTGAGAGGATGCCGAAAAGGCACAAGTGAATTGATTTTAGCTTTCAAATGAAAGTTGTTGTTTAGCTCCTTACACTCATCAATCTCACTGAATTACCTGCAGGGAAAATCCACATTTCTGATACTCATCTTAAAGATCCCCAGACCTTTGTGGTCAGAAAAAGAAGCCAGGCACTTAGAAAAATAACTGATTTCCTGTACGATTTTAGCATGCCAAAAAATCACACATCATCCAAAGACTCTTGACTCGGGTGAGAAACTTTGACTCCATTTTAGCGAAGGTCTGTCCAGGTCTCAGAGGCTTTATGTGCCCTCATGTCAGTCTGAGGTTGAACTTACTGGGACCCCAGGGAAGGAATCTGCACATCCAGCGCTGTCAGAGAGATCTGACTTGGCCACACTAGCAAACATCTGATGCACCATGGGCATGCTCTGACATGCCCCACAGACACGGTGCTGTGGGTCACCCGACACACCTTTTATTTATATTAGTAATGATGTTCTTTGGGAAAACAGAGCAGAAGCATCTTTAAGTCTAGCTGGAAAAGCATTAGCCCTGTTTAATGTATCTTTGCATAAATTACTTTTCTCAAAGCAACCCATTTTTTGGACAAGACAGAGTGCAAGAACTGCTGATTTTATATTCCTAGCACACGCATTGCAGCACAGGGAAACGTGAAGGGCAAGAGGTGAACTCGGGGTTTTCTTTGGGCCCCCAGCGCAAAAGCAGACATTAAGATGGCTGATATTTTGATAACCTTTCCTGTGTCCCAGTTGTAGCCCTGAATACGCTTTGTAGATACACTCAGCAGCCAAAGGACTGAACTATGTGTTTTTTACATCGGCAGCAGTCAGCTTTTGCTGTGTCAATTTATGCTGGTTTATAGGAAGGCTTAATTCTTGTTTTGACAGCTACAGAATTGTTCTGTGGTCCTGAAGGACTGATTATGGTTTTCTTACCTTCAGCTTGTTTCAGACATTCAAATCCTAATGACAGTTGTGCTATGTTTCGTTCTGGTTTTAATAAGAGGTGCTTGGCAGCCAATCTGTATAATCCTTTGGGTCCAACAATTCGGCATTAAGGGGGGAACTGGATTTCTTTCTGAGCTGCTTAGAAAACATGTTGCCTTTAAATTATATGGATTCCTGTTTGATTTCCTGTTGAAGTGCAAGCAGAATTGTCTGGCAGAAGGTATTCTTATTTTACAATTATGCTATGTGAGAGTTTGGCTTATGTTGATAAACAAAGGTAGGTGTGTGGAGTTTTCTATGTGGCTTCTTCATGTGCTGGCAGTGATATTGAGAGACAAGATTGCATGAGCATCGTACTGCCAGCAGTATGGCCATAATGGCTATGCTTTACTTGGAATCATCATTTAGGATCTTATTAACTCCCGTTAAAAAACATTAATTTAAACTTTTGAAATTAAAAGTACAAATACATCACTAACACCTTTTAGTCCATTATGCACTGCAGCATTTCTAATTGCAACTGAATGGAAATTACACTAGAAATAGCTTTTGCAGGCTTTAAAAAACACTGGAAGAAAAACTAACATTAAGAAGGTAGAGATACTATTCTACTCCTTTCTTGCATATTAAAGCAATGATATTTATTTATTATTCTGTTCTAGATTGTCTTTGTGCCAACAAACAACAATAGAACACTTTTTCCCATCTTTTCTAAGGGCTGTAGGACAAAACACCCATCATTTTCATGCAGTGCTTCCTCACCTGTCAATCTGTATGACTCCGATTCATGTGTTTTACAGGTTTTCTGTGGAGAGTCACTTCCTTTAACTCCATTCCCTAGCTGGTTAACAAATGCTTCCAAAAGTTTAGCAGGACTTATGGAATTTATGTCAAAGCTATCAGATATGGCACTACAGAGACTTAGCTGTTCTAATAAGGCCAAATGCTTAGGAGCCCATTTTGGCCAAGTTCAGCCCAATTATAGGACTGAGATCCAGACCATGTGTAATGAAACCTTGAGCATGTTCTGATATTTCAGTATATTTAATGGAAAGTAGCTCAGTATGCATTTGCATGTGCAGCCATTCCCACATGATGATGATTTTACAAGGCAATTCTCCAGCGAATTTTACCAGTATGCTTTTATTCATGCTATCAGCAAACACCAGAGGAGACAAAGCAGGTACAAAAAAAGAAATGAACATCATTCTACTGTTCTGGAATTGCAGCTCAATTTTTGCCCAACCTTAGGCTTGCTGTATGCAATATTCCTACTTGAGCATCATGGTAATTTGATTTGCATTTTGCCACAGGGGAGGAAAGAAGTCTTACCATTCCTATTTAGACTAAAGTATCTGTATCAACAATATCTGAGCCTACTAAGAGAAGATTGTTGGAAGTGCAGATATTTGGTGACTAAAATGACCAGATTGCCTGAGCTACACCAACAGAAAATACTCCCAGGATAGCCCCCATTTTTCAGATGAGAATAATCATGCAGCTCCTGCTGTGACCAAATACGAACATGCAGACCTTAAAATACTTGAGGTAAAGAGTTGCCAAAAATGAATCAATAAGGGAAATTCAGAGGAACTAACAAAAAACACTATGTACAAGATGTGGGGGAAGAACAGAATTAAAAAGGACTTTTTCGGTACTTGGTATCTTAGAAGAAAACACTAGAAGTACAAGCACCACTGGAAATAAGTGAAGAAGCAATAGATTACCAAGAGTGTGATTTTAACATCCTTTGTGGAGGCATGTCCTCATTTTCCAGTGCATAGTTAAGACAAGCTGATCCATAGGATCTTATCTTCTGCATTACACTGAGGCCAGCCTCCCCATGCAGGTTTCCCCCAGACACACATTACTTTTATTTCCTTCTAATTATTCCCAAAGGAGAGATAAATTAATGAGTAACATTTGAAATATACTTTTCCAACAGTTAAATAATAATGATCGAACCCTTCTTCATGAATAACTTTGATTTGCAGATTCAGGCATGTGAAAGTCATAAATCCATATATCTAGAGAAGCTTCATTCAAAACCTACAGTCACAAGACTCAACCAAACAGGAACCTTAGCTATGGTTTTTGCAGGTTTGCAGTTACCTGTTGTGTAAACAGCTGCTGAAACTCTTTGTCAGCACCAGTTTTTCTGAAGGACTGAAACCACCGTTGATGTGGATGACCTGGTATTACAAGCCAAGTCCTCCTCCTTGCACATCCTCCATTGCATTTGATGTGAAAAAGAATGATAGGAAGAGATTCATTAATCAAACCAAATTAAATAAAACCTTAATGCCCTTCACAGTGCAAGGCAGGTTGAATTTTAATTCCTGGGGACCTGGTAGGGAATCTGTTGTAAGTGCTGCTTCTTAAGAGGTTAACACCGTGTAGTACATGCTATTCTTAGCCAGTCACCTTTTCACCTGGATGAGCTCTGCAGTGAGGCTGGAGCCTCGCTATGGCCACCTTTTAGAATGTCTAGCTTAAAAGGACCTGCCTCATCTCAGAAGGGGGGGAACGTCCGAGAAGGAATGTCAGAAAGGCAATAAATAAATAAAAAGCTCACCTGGTGCAACAAAAATTCCTGCACTTCCTGTGAGCCAGAAAGGGAAAAAAAGCATCACTTCTGCCACTGAAGAAAGCCCGCACAGCTTTAACTGGGAAGCTGAACAGGTTTCCTCTTGACAGTTTTCAAATGGGTTTTGTTTCACCCATTGCATTTTGTGTCCTGCTCCAGGCTGCAAGGCCTGAAGGAGAAAACACACGGTAGCAGCACAGTGCACATCGCTAGTACATACGGCAAACCCGCTACCTCCCGCGTGCTCCAGCACAGCCATTGCTGCACAATAAAATGCTTGTAGATGCACTGCATGATGCCCCACAAGAGCTTAGTGCACCCCAAGGTTTTGCTCGCACTTCTTCCCCACCTTTGCCAGGGATTCTCTGACACAGAGCTGGGATTCTTGCACCATCCAGGCACAACCACATCTGTTCCACATCAGCAGTTCTAAATGAGTAAAATTCAGGGTGCGCAGGATCATGGCAGCCCCTGCAGGTACCAGGCATTCCCTCTATTGGCCCCATATCCGATATCATGCCTGGATGCTCTGCAATGCTGGAGCAAGTGGCTGCAAATAACCACAAACTCAGATAAATGCAACTGGAGGGATTGTGAAGAGGATGAGTAGGCTATCAGAGGGTGGAAGTGTGGGAGTGGCTCCTGCCCTAGGACCTTAGCACCCGTGGGTACCCCACATGCAGCCCCTCCCTGCATGGAGAGGCACTGCACAAGGCTCCTGCGGGCTGAATGTAATCATTTCAAAAGGCATCTTCTAGACATCTTGCAGGTATCTTGTCCTACATGCGCTCACAGCAGGTACATAATCTATGTCACTATCAGCTGCTGAATGAGAGCAGAGGGATGGGTACATTTTCTAGCTAACAAGGTCACAAAATTACTTCTAGTGCAGCGAATACTTGCAAAGCCGTGTGTGTTTTTTTGCAGTGGGAAGCACAGACTAAGGGAAGAATGGGAGTAAGGATGTAATGAAAGGAGCTGCAGGGGTGTCTGCAGGGGTGTCTGCAGGAGGCAGGGCAGCTTTTCCTGCTCTCTGTCCCTTGTGCCAGTCCTTGAGCAGCCTGCTACTTCAGCAGCCCCAATTTAATCTTAATTGCTTGCATTCTCAGGTCTGTAATAAAATCAGCTGGGGGTTTTACTAACTTGCAAGGCAAGTTCATGGCACTGGCTCTTATTAGCTGATGTGATACAGAGCAGCAGTGGTTGCCTCATCACTTCCAAAATCACAGACCTTATTGCTGTAATAGGGCAGTGATGCTATTTTCAGTTTAAAGTGTTTATCACTCCATTGCAGGCAGGTGTTAGTAAATTGCTACTTCTGAGGATATGCCCTTTGCGGGGTGGTAGTGAAGGAAATGCACATGGTGAAGTCCAAGAATGAACCACATGAAATGCTCAGCCCTGACGAGGAGCTCACACTCCCTGTCTTACAACACATTGCTGCTGCTGCTGTGCCTTGTGCAGCTTGGTGCTGTCAACAAAGCAGAACGAAGCATCCCTCATTAAAATAGAATCACTCTGTAAGAGACATGAAAAGAGGGATGAAATTTCAGTGAGAGTCACAGCTTCACCAAGAAGTCGTGAATCACCTCATCTGGCTTAATCAGACTGTTCTCATCAGGGGAAATAAATGATCAAACTGCAGCTGAGATGACGTGTGAAGCTTTTTAACCCACCACTGCTTACCAGCGATCTGCTTTCCACTTCTGACAAGGAGGACATCCAGCATCTTCAGGGTAAGTGTCTCTAAGGGAAGAGTGGTGTCAGAACTAATAATCAAACAATAGAGATACTTTCTTGCTGACTTGCTAGCACAGATTTTTGTCTTAACCTCCTTAGTCGTAACGAAAGAAATATCCTGAAGTCTGCAAAAGGTACACCCCTTTGGCAATGCCATCAAGACAGTAAATTCCTATGAACAGATTAACTGAGACAGTTGTAACCTGTCTCTATTCCCATGCCAGATCTCTAATTACCTCCATTCATTTTCTACAATAGACTTCTGTCTCTATGGAGGGTTTTTTTTTGCCATGAAGATTTGTTTCACTCACAGCAACAGCAAGCCTGCATTCAGATTTGCCCCCTCCAAGGGCAGGTTTTGATTTTTCACCCCTCCAAGGGCAGTTTTTATTGGTCATATGAGGCAGCATCCACCAGCCAAGTTGCTCTAACCACCTCCTGAACCAAGCGATTCCTGTGTTCAAATGCCCAGAGGCAATGCAGGCACTCAGTCATGCCCACAATAAAATAAAGGGATTTTGCTGAGCACAATGGAGTCTTGGGTAAAATTGGTCTTTAGAGCTCAGGATTTTCACAGGTTGATTCAGTACCTGCCACATTTTCCAGGCACAGATGCTGTAGCACTATACTGAGCATGTTTCAGTCTCCCAACCTCCCTCTATTTTTCCTTATTATTGAAATCTCATGGAAGTTTTCTTTTAAATTAGTTTTTAGAAACTCCACCTCAAGAGCAGACTGCTGCCATCCCCATCACACTAGTGCCAAGTCTTCTCTTCAACAAAAAGTCATTTTGTCTGCATCATTTTGTGAATACACATTTGGCTTATGTTAAAAGTCACAAACTGTCACTTGCTGCTGGTTTCTTCTTCTATGAAAAGAGAATACATGTCATTAATTGATTTTCTGCCTATTTTTGTGAGGAATTAAATGAGCCTATAATCACACCGGTGCCTAGCGATGCAGACACAGAACCACAGCACACACACCACTTCTTGGTAAGAAAAAGAGTATTAAGAAAGCAGTGGCAATGACACACAGTTAGGCGTGAAGGTTGATTAGCACTATTTGCAGGACCAAGGTTGGTGCTAGTTGGCCCATTCATCAATGGAACATTCGTCACTGATAGAACACTAATGTGCAAGCTGCGAGCTTAGGAAGGAACAGCGAGGTTACCGGTAGTAATGACGACACTGAGGTTTAGAGCAATGTATCAGCTATGCTGGTTTCCTATACCTGATACTTACCTCTTAGGACATCAGTGGTGTAATCCAGTGATATGCATTGAGGTGTAAGCTGGCCAAAAGCAACCAGGGAACATGTGAGCTGCTGAGATCACGTCACTGAAATCAGTTGACTTCTAAATACTAACCTCTATTACAGCAATTTAAGTTACATGACAAATGAGGATTTCAAGACGTGATCGTGGCTGTATTTGCATCTGAGATGATACATAGGTAAGGAGGATTCATCTACCAGTGACTAAAGCTCTGCTGGTAATTCATGATCTATGTATCAGATTTATAGCACTGGCACACTGGGGCTTTGTGTGAAAGGGGGCTTGCAGGCTAAAGCAGTGTTGTGAAGGTGTGAGAAACATGAAGTTAAGCCCAAGCAGTAAGAGAACAGAATAATAAGCACCACGTTCATTGTTTAAATCACTAATGAAGGTTTGCACCAGGTACTTGTGGCACTAATCGCTGGAGCTTGCATGTATGCTTAGCACAGAAATAACCAGTTAGCTGACTAGAGAGTGAACAGTAGATGTGTAACAGAAAACGATGCACAGAAGCAACAGGGTAGAGTGTATAGGGCAGGGAGCAGGAGCACAAATTGTTGGTTATAATTTGTAGGTTTGTTTCATTTTTGCTGCCTGATCTCCTGCATGAGGCACATTATTCACTTGGTGGCCCTATGTAAAGTAAACTGTGTCTGTATGATGAATTCTCTAAAGGTGTGCAGTTGGGTCAGACTGAGAGAGTCTGGTCCTTTGAAGAGATGGGATAAGAAACACCCTCTGGAGCAGGCAAGTAGGAGAGCAAAGGCATGAGAAAAGTTGGTCTGGTAGTTGGTAGGATCACAAAGATAAGAGAGATTTCTGAAGCCTGCAGAGGGCATGAGGACACTGTATGGGAGAAGTTTCTATAATTAAAGGGTATTGAGGAATCCAGCTCATTTGGCAGGCATGTAGAGCTGGATTTGGCACACAGATGTGTGTGGTGCTGAGGGGCACACGCTTGGAGGAGGGGATGCTGAGCCCTTCACAGCGATCCAGAGACTCAGCACAGATTGCTCTTAAAAGGTACCACTGGGGGAGCAGAGCAGAGGCTGCCAGCACAAAGAAGCCGTGAAGTTTAAACCTTGCTTAAAAGCCTCTGCAGTTACCTGAAAAGCCTCAAAGAGTCTCGAGGGAAAGATGGTTTTGAGTTGTCTTTAAATATCCTCAAGTAGTTAAGGCTATAGCTATATTGGTTGGCAATACCATGCAGTGAGAACAGACCTGTAGCATGACAAAGATGGACCTGATATCCACACTGTGCATCAGGGGATGGGTGTCTGCTTTATCTGAGTAATACCCCTATGGTCCCTCAGCCTGAGCACTGGTTGGCAGCTATATGGTGTGGAATGCAAGAGAGACACCCCTGGAGAGCACCTTTGGGTTGAGCATCAGCTGAAGTGAAAGCTCATTCCCCTGTGGCTTCTAGCTCCATCACATGAGTCAGTGAAGTGGAGGCCATCCACAGGCGAAAAACCACATTCTCAATACACACTAATGTTGCCTGATGCAACATGGGCATACACTGGAAATGTGCTTTTGGGCCTGCCCAAATTGCTTACACCCAACAAGTACTCCTGACACCACCAGGACACTGGCCCGGCTCTCACCTCACCTGCAGGATGCACCTCCAAAGCACTGTACTAATGCACTGGAAAGGGATAACAAAATGGTGAAGAGAGGGAAATGAGGAGACAGAGGATGTGTCTTCCCTTCTCCCCCCTTTTCCTCCAGAAAGCATTGAGATGGGCAGGAGTGAGAGCAGCCCCCACACCTTCCTCTGCTGCAGAATCTGAACCCCTATTTACCACATGCTTGGCAGATGCTCAGACCATCAAAAGCTGGAGGATACCCTGAGGTGAAGCTCTATTGATGTGTATTACTTTGAACCAATGAATATTTCATTACTGGAGAGAGAGAGGATATAAATCAATAATTCAGGAGTAAGGAAGTGGAAGAATGGGTTTGAACCTCTGCTGGAAGATGCATTTCACTTTTTGAAACACTTAAACTCTGTGCTTTATTCAAAGACCACCTTAATTCTATCCACCTACAGTCTTTTCAATACAGTCTTAAAGCCACTATACTCATCAGAGGAACAATCATCCCATCCCTCTAACAAATAACTAATATTTAACACAAGGTTTCAAACCACAGACTTCTTTCTGGAGGTCATCTCTGATCCAGCCTCCCTCTACAGGCAGGGGGAGAGGGAACAGAGAGAGAACAGGGTTGGGAAACACCAGGAGAGGAAAGAACAATTAAGAGTTCATTGAATGATCACCATCACAAAGAGGAAGGCAATGTAGTTATGTGCAACAGCAGTGATATTTTGCTCTGATTTCATTTTGAGCTAAGCCTTTAAGAAAACAAGCAGATAGATGATTGAAGACCAGGAGGAGATAAAAGATTACTGATACAGAAAAAATAATGCTAATTTTCCACTGAAGCAAACCAGGTTGCTGCTTCTGAAACATTAAGCTGAGATCTCAGTTTGGAGTTAGAAATATCTGGAATTTCTGGAATTCCAAAGGACTTAGAAGAAACTAATTTTGCCAAATCTATTCCTGATTGCTTGGAAATACTGGTTCAAACTATTTACTGCTCACAAAAATATCTTTTGAAATCGTTGCAACATCTTGTTTCCAAAAGCTCACTCTTCAAACCAAAACCTCCTGGTAATGTGGGTTAGAATGCCTTTATCGCACTAAACTTTAGGGCTAGTTTCTGAATGTGTAAAATGTTGATATCAAAGTGAAATGTTTTACCTCACCACTCTACTTTGGTTTTAAACATGGATTGATGTTCTTTTTCTATGTGACTTGTTATTGTCCTGACAAATGTCACAAAATGTTTTCCCAACCTGCTCTCACCCTTTGTGGTAATCTGTGCAGGAGCAGCAACATGGTGTGTTACTTGAAGTGGCAGGACACTGGATTGATGCACATTTTCTTCCATGGACAGCACTTAAAATGTTTATCCTGTCTACAGGGAGAGAACTTCTTTATTATCTTGGTTTTAAGACAAAATATCACCCACATGTACCACCAGCTTTTGCAATTCCTTTGTAAAACTTGCATTGCTGTGAGTGCTAATTTGTTCCATAAGAAGCAGAACAAAGGCTGGAACATCTCCTTAGATTTTCTCACAAAAAACATCGATGGCCTGAGGTGTATTTATGTTGGTGAATGCAAAGTAGGTTAACTTTAAGCTGACAAGGCAGGGTTACCTATTAAGTAATTAAGTTAGTGAATAAAATTCTGACAAAGAAGTAGCATTTGGGTATCCCCCCCAGGGTTTCCACAGGAGACATATTTCTTTTTACAGTGAAAGAAAAGACAAAGATACAAAGACATTAAATGGTTCAGTATTTGACACAGCTGGAATCAAGCTGATGCACTTAGACACTAACCTACAGCTTCTCCAATGCTATATTTTATCTATACCCCATGGAAAACCTGGGGGCTTTTAGCAGGCAACAGGATCGAGCCCACCAGGCAGTACCCTCCACATCCCTCATGGACAAGCCTGAAATGTTTAGGTGTATGTGGGATTAACACCCGTAGATGATTTTTTTACACAGCTTTACTTCCAAAAAGCAAATTGTTATTTGAGGAGGAATTGATCTTTGTTCATTTTAGGCGTCTTTGGTATAGATGTGGGAATAGACCAGGACCTGCATCCGGTCTAGGGCTGATGTGGCCATCTCAGCTGGTCACCTCACATCCCTTTATAAGGAACACAGAGAAAAAGGCACTTTAGAGGTGCGACACATCCAACCAGCCAGCTGCACCACTGCCCAGAAGGCATTGGCAAGTCCTGCTGACGAATAACCCTCTGTGGGCTCTGATGCTTAGAGGAATCTTGTGCTGTCTGAATGGATTTGTGTTAAATTAAGAGAAGAAAATGAACAAACAGAACTCTTAATGCTTTCTGAGGCTTTCCCAGGTACTCTAGCATCTTGGGCTAACCAGTCATGATGTGGCTGCCCTCAAGACTGGATGAGCTGATATATCCTGAGGGTCATACGTGTCTCTCTGGCTCCTCTGCAGTCAACGTGTTTGTTTCTTTTAATGCTCCTTCAGCTCATTTTCTTTGCAGATTCATTCACGGGACTCATAAACATAATGACTGACATCATTTGGCGTTACACTGGAGATTTCATGGCTCCTGACATCGTTTGCAGAGTCGTTCGCTACTTCCAGGTATAGAAACCTCATGCTCCCATGTACGCCCAAGCTTGTGCAGCTTTGTGCAGACATTTTGTTAGTATCAGTAGTGCTAAATGCTGAAAGTGTTCATTTAAAGTCAAAACAATTTAATTAAAACATATTAAATCTTTGTGGACAAGATGAAGGTGAAAATACATTGAGGGCTTTTTTATTGCTCTTTCCTTTTATTTTCACTGAAAGTTTTCAAATATCCCTAGTTCAGTGTTCTTGGTGACCTTGTTTTCTGCAATAAATGTGTCTCAGCTGCTGTCTCATATACCTTCTGCCTCAGGTGGTCCTTCTATATGCCTCAACTTATGTCCTCGTGTCACTAAGCATAGACCGGTATCATGCCATAGTTTACCCAATGAAGTTCTTGCAAGGAGGTAGGAGAATTTCTGCATTTTGCTATTGCTATTGATATTATTGGGTAGCTTTTTTGCTTCAAAATTTGTAACCCTTTTACCATGAATTATTCATTCCTGCTATAGCAACATTTGGACTCAGGTACAGTTTCCTAAATGGCAAAGTAGCTGTGGTTTCAAGATTTATTAAGCCCGTCACAGTTTTTATAAGCATTGTGTTAGCAAAGAATGAAATGTCATTTTAAAAAGTATAGAGGTTTTCATTATCTCCCAGCATTTTTAGAAGGTTATTGTGGGCAAAGGCTATCCCTCTTACTAGACCCACTCTAGGAGCTGCAACAGCTATATTGTCCGTTTATTGACGTTTAACAAAAACTTGGATTGAGAGTGTAGTACTGAGAATTCATGCAATAGTTTGATAGGAGAACTTCAAAAGCTATAGCATATAAGTCTGGATATCTATTGTTTCTTGGAATGTTTTCTATTTGTTATTTTTACAGCACTCAAATATATGCTGGCAGCTTAGCAGTACAATTTAAAGAACATGATTTCTTTCCCACAGAGCCAAAGTGAGACATTAAGTATGTTGCACTGAGTGAATAAACAGAAATAACAGGTGGGGAGGAAGGGCAATGCTTATGAGAACCATGAGGTCTGGAAGAACCACTTTAATCAGATGCAAATATCATTCTTGTTTTGGAGTAATGATGGCTTTTGCCAACCTGCTTTATTCAGGGGATCAGATTAATGGTCCTTTCTGGCCTTAAAAACCTATGAATCCATCAGAGCTGAGGCAGTGGTGCAGCTTTGGCAGATGTTAAGGCCTGAAAGCTTCAAATACTTCTGTGAAATTTAGCCTCATGTTCCCCATGGTACGGGCTGATTTTTCAGAAAGGGGAGATGGATACCAAGGTTTTCTCAGTGGCCTTTGGGAGGCATGAAGCACTCTGCAGCTCCTGCTGATGCTGCACCAGGCTGGGGAGGGCAAGCTGTAAGACAGATCCACTGACATCCCTTCTTCATACATGTTACAGGAAAAGCAGCTACTGTCTGGGCTTAGTAAAGAATTTGGTGGTTAATCTCTGCAAAGCACTTCAAAGTTGGATATAAAACCCCCACCAACCACCTCAGATCTTTATAGAAACCTTTTTTTAATTCAGTCTCATTCCCTATACCTACACTATATAGATGTTTCCTTTCTTTTTCCCATTTCTTATGCCTATCCCATAAAAATTTTTCCTTTTTTTTCCCCATTTCCTATACCTATACCATAAAGAATTTCTGAAAGATTGGAAAGAGCAGACGTTGCACCCAGTTGAGGGGCAGCAGAGCAGCAGGTCATGAGCAGAGATAACACTGACAAAGCCCACCTGCCTCTGGCAAAGGCTGGATACACACTGATGAGACAAGCAAAGACCATGTTCAAAGGGAAAAAGGAAGCAGCTGTAAACCCAAAAGAAGTATCTAGAAGTATCTAGAGAGGTGTATTTACCATAGCAACTCCCTGGAACACACGTAGCTTTTGCATCCAGCTATTCCTAACAGAGGTGTCACGGGCTTTCGAAATGCCCTCTTAGCTATTCTGCGTACGGAGAGCAAAGACAACTACAAAAGTTTGTCATTGGTGATGACAAAGAGAAACTTTAACAACAGTTCTGAGTCAACCTGTAGCTAATTTTGTTCCAAATTGTAACACTCATCCCTCAAAATGCTTCAACCAAGAAACAGAAGAGTTGTTTCTCCTTTCCCATTTTAAAAATGATGTTTTGATGTAGCCTTGAAATACCATTTTGGGGAAAAAGCAAACCAAAACCAAAAATAAACCAAACAACTTTTTGCTTCTAAAACATCAAACAATACAGTTTGGGTTGTTGGGGCTTTTTTAGATGCAATGAGCTGTACTTTGCATGGCTTCTAAGAAAACAAACTTCAACAGTTCAGTATTTTCTATTTACTTTGTGAACACATAAATGACCACAGAAAGTGCAGATGTGGAAGAATTCTACATTCTAATCCTAACATTTCTGCTGTATGAGGCACCTAATTCAATAACCAAAGGGGTCACTGAAAAGCAAATGAGTAAAGATCAAAAAGAAAAAACCTGAGAAGTTACAGCAGAAGAGACGTTATGAATATTTCACCATGTTGAAAAGGTACATGCAAACAGTACATAAACTAAGAAACAACAGAAGTGTTTAAGTAAAAGACAAAACCCAAATAGATGTAAACTGTCCCTTGCCTGGCTTTGAGCTGCAGATGACACTGAAGCCCATCAGATCGATGAGCTTCTGGATGAAAAACTTTCCATTTAAAGAGCAATGTCTTTTTTAAAGGAAAATACTGAAACTGGTTGAATAGAACATCGCATTTCAAAGCTGTCATTTATTTGATTTCATTTATAATTGACACAGCTCTAGTTATATGATTTGCTGGCATTTAGAGCTTATTAGAGCATTTACAAGAAAACAACATAAAAAAAACCTGTGCTTGCAAGGCAGGCAATCAAGATTAGCCTGATAAAACAAAAAGCTGCTTACCTAGGTGCTATCAGTTCCCTGTTGTCCTGGGTTCAGCACTGATACCACTCTTGCCCAACTCAAATTGACCATTTGTCTCCAAATTATTCTACAGTGCAAAAAGAAAGCATATTATCCAAGTATAATCTTTTCCCCTTAGAAATACACAAGTGGGCCCCATTGAGGCTTGTATGTATGTAGTTTAAGTAGCTGCCTCACAATCAAAAAGTTCTTTCTGTCAGGAAATATTTTGTGACAGTCTTAATATTCCTTCTGCTAAGTTTTTGTTATGCTTTGGGAAACTTTAGAGCTCTCCTCTGCCTATGCAATATTTATAGACTTAATCTAACCATCTCACTTATGTAGATGTCATCAGAGTTCCCTTAAGCCCTAGATTAGCAAGATTGTATTTTGTTGAACGTGGGTAGCATTTAAAAATGAGCAAGATAAGTGAATATTTGCAACTGATGTTTCATAAAGCATAAAATTGGTTTTTGAATGTTTCGCCCACATGCTTTCGTATTGCTCTTTGAGCTTCAAGGAGGAAAGACACTTGCCTTGATATGCATAATTTAAAGTGATTTTCTATTTCACACACAACTTCGGGTATTTTGCAGGACAATAAAGTATTTCAGCACCAAAGCTTCCCAGATCAAAAAACCTGTCCCCATCTGTTTCTCTCTCAAGCTAACTCTGGAGGAATAACTGCTGCCGAAACAACTAGTACCCTACAAATCAGCCCTTTTCCCCCACATCTTTTGGCTACAGCTATCTGGATTTGAGCCGGAAGATGTACATTTGTGGAAATGAAAGTCTCGGGGCTGTCAGCTCCAACTTATTGATTTGTACAAAACCCCCTTGGTGTCACCAGGCATCATTTAGTTTCCTATTCATTTTCTCCACGTGGCAGCGGAGAAGGCCAGAAATCAAGGGGAAGCAGTAGCCCTAACTTGCCAAGTGTTTTGGGATCCTTCATCTCCTGTGAGGACCAACAGGATCTCCTAATCGATGTCTGTTGTGGCAGGTAAAACAGGGCTGGGCACTTGAGCACCAGCATCTGCCCTGTCTCACGGTTAGCAGTCCACCCTTAACAAGGCTTAGACATACGACCATCAACAGCAGCTGGGTTTGGTCCCTGCCATGATGCAGAGAACTACAGGAGATTCCCATGCTCTCCAGAGCCATGTTTCTTTGGGGCAGTAAAGTTGCAGTTGGAGTTAAAGGCAGCTGGTTGTGCAGTTTTGTTTCAATCCTGAAGTGAGGCATTTTCTCTTTCCTGATAGGTTCTTACTTCAAGGTGCATCAAAATGTTTAATTTCCATTCTAAGGAGAACATTTCCCCCATCAGTACATCCACTATGCTTCAACCTAGTTTATGCTTTAAGTAACCCTTCTTCTGTCATCTGTAACATAAGGGCTCCTTGTTTTCTATCTCTCTGTCCTACTGACCTTCACTTTGCTGTGCCATGGTAAGAGTGTGCAGTAGGGCAGGCCTGCAGTCCTTTGCATTCATTCATGATGTCTTGCTGGCACAGAGGAATCATTTACATCTCTTGTTTCTGACTTGCTGTCACTGACAAGTGTCTTCCCATAGCGTTTTCAGATTCAATGGGCCCTGAGCATCTTTAAAGAAAACGTAAAATACAGGCCCGTAATAACATGACTATTTATCATGTGAAAGAGATGAAATCCCTGTTCTCCTTTGCAGTCTTTTCAGCATCAGCCCCAAATTCCCTTTCTTCATCCAGTTCCCTCCTCCTTCCTGCCTTTCTATCAGTACTGCTACACAGGGCCAGGCATGCCCACATTAACACTCTCTGTTTGATTCTGTTGCACAGAAAGACAGGCGAAAGTTCTTATTGGAGTGGCCTGGAGCCTCTCTTTCCTGTTTTCCATACCAACTCTGATTATTTTTGGGAAACGGCAGCTCTCCAATGGGGAAGTGCAGTGCTGGGCTCTCTGGCCCGATGACTCCTACTGGATACCCTACATGACAGTGGTGGCTTTCCTGGTGTACTTCATTCCTCTGATCATTATCAGGTAAGCCTGAACCACAGTCAGTAAGCATGCGGTGAAAGTTGTCAAGTGTGCAATCAGCTTAATGCTTTAATTTCTACTCATTCATTATGATTTCATTTCCACACCTGCCTTATAGCTGCTTTGGTTTTTATCAGATAATGTACGGGTCATTGTACTTGCTCTGCATGTTCTCCATGCAGTGTTATTAGCCAGAAACATTATCTCTGAAAGAAAGGACTGAATCTCTAAAGTGTGTCCACTTATCTCCGAGCTTCAAGCATTAAACATATCTTTAAAAACCCAGGATGAATGTCTAGTTATTATGACAAAATGTAATTTTAATAAAAGAACAGGAAAACCACACTCAACGCTAATTAAACTAAAATTAACTGTAAGTGCTCTCAAGCTTCCTAGTACTAGGAGAGTGTTTCTTCACCAGGATGGGAAAGAAATCTCCAAGTGTCTGAAGCTGCCAACTACTTCTAAAACACAGGCAAATAAAATCCTTCCCGTTCTGGAATGGGAAACCTGGGCTGCAAATATAGGAGACTGGTTTGCCCAAAATCACAAAGATGATCTGCAGCAGAATCAGTTTTAAACTGAGGTCAGCCAATATCCCAGGCTGTGCTTAGTGATCAGTGAATTTTATCGCCTCCCTCTGGGGTACTGCCATTAGCTGCTGTTAAACAAAAATTATCTAGCCATGAGGAGCTACCAATACAAAAGGAGCAGTCAAAAACAGATGTGGAAGGGGAGTGAGGCTTCTTAACTGGCTTGAATGGCTGCCAGTGGCAGTAACTTGTTCTCTGAGCCCTTTTCTTTCTTTCCCTTTTATTCTCTTTCAGTAGCAAGGTTACAGTAGGATTGCTTGGTGTTCATTTCTTCTTAGTGGCAAAGACTTGCTGAGACTCCTTCTTTTCCCCATAATATGGTGACGTGCTGTTAAGGCTGTGAGAACGGAGCTGTGTTTGCATATCCCTTGGATGTCTTTCTTGTTCCATCTGCTTTTCCAGCAGGTGATGAGCCATGAGTCTCTTATCTGAGTTAGCACACCAAATAAGAGTGGGTGGGGGCTTATCTTTTCTAGGACAAGGCTACATAAGCTAAATAGTAAAGGCCATGTTGCAATTTTAGCTCCTATCCAGTTCTGTTGTACTTTGAAGTTTCTTCCTGTTTAATCACAGATATTAGGTTCTGCAGCTCCTAATGAAGCATGCGGTGCTTGAACTCATTTAGCTGACAGGTTGGACAGGGCTTGGAGCAACCTTCTCTAGTGGAAGGTGTCCCTGCCCATGGCAGGGGTGTGGAACTGGATGAGCTTTAAGGTCTTTTCCAACCCAAACCAGTCTGAAATTCTATGACTTTCTGATATAGATTCAACACTGAGCAGTGTTGCTCCCTAGAGACAAGGGACAATCTTTATACTTTGCTCGTAACCCATCAGTTTCCTAACTTTCCATTTCTTTGTGTGTGTCAGAATGTACAGATATAAAAAGCAAAATAATGAAAAATTCTCCTTAAAGAAAGGACATTATAGCAATAGGGAAAAACTAGTCCCAGGTTGCCCAATTGCTCTTCCTCCCTAGACAGGATCACTTCTCTTTGTATATTCTCCTATCTGTTAAAACCAGCCTAGTTTTAAATAAAGCAAGAAATATTCTTGGGAACATGTAAATAAAACTGTGGGTGGATCTGCAGCCCAGCACTAGCAGCAAACAGAATGAACACACACAGAAGAGACAAAAAGTAACTTAACTGTGAAAAGAAATAGAACAGAAAACTTTGAGGCTGACTGTTTCTATGACAGGAGTTTTGTCATGAGTTTTCTCAAGTAGCTAGCAATCAGGATATTCTAGGCAGCATTTTAAGTGTTTTAGGAAAAAGACCCATAGCCTGTCCAGTTATCACGAATCATAGAGTATTTTGGGTTGTAAGGGACCTTCAAAAGTCATCTGGTCCAACCCCTCTGCAATGAGCATATTCAACTAGACAATGACATCAACTATAACATCTTCAACTAGATCAGGTCCCACAGGTGTGTGAATCAGCTCCTTCACACTCAAACTTACAGATTCACATGCTTCCTATTGCAGATCAGCCACTCTTTTTTACATGGCATATATACTTGTTTGGTCAGAAAAGGAAAGCTACATAACAACATATTTTTTAGAGCTGCTGACATTATGCTCCCCTCCCTCCCTGCCAAAGGAAGATATTCAGACTTGATCAGCTCTGTGACTTGCTTTACAGTAAATCCCCAGAAACAAGAAGGCAATGAAGAAATGAGTAGAAAGGCATGAAACTGGCATCTCATGAGATTGCCCTGGCAGCTGAGACATGAATTAAGCATCCTAAGAGTTTTTATGGCTTTAACCTTAAGCGACTTTCACAAGAGAAGTTTATGGCAGGACAGGAATTTGTAACACTGGCCTTAGAGCCGCAGGGCAGAGTGGTGCCCATTGCCTGCCCAAACACATTGCTGGTTTCAGCATACACGGAGACAAATGCTCCTATGCTCTTGTCAGCAGAAATCAGACTTTTGACAGGTAATGTATATATATAAGGCAGGTAATGTATATATAAAAGGCAATCTATAACAAAATTGCAACAGCCCTGAAAGATGTAAATACTCAGGATATCTGTTCCCACCACTCGTTCACAACTGGAGAATCAGCAATCAGTTACCAAACAGCCTGTGGTTTTGTAGTGAGTTATTTAACTGATTATAATACAAACAAACAAGACCTGAATAATGGAAAGAGAATGAAAAGCTGTGATTGGATTTTTAACCCTAGCATGTGATTATCTTTGAGAGCTGAGAAAAGGGGAGAATATTTGTTCTTTTTATGTAAAAGCTCCCCTCTTCCCTACTCAGTGGCACCCAGGAAGCGCCACAGATCCTGCATCAGGTTCTTCTTTACAATGCTTAGTTTGTCCTGTTCTTCCCTTTTATTTAGACTAACCCAACACTTTTTCTGCAGTTGATATTGTCAACTTATCAAAACCCAGAAAATTCAGAAAAATTAACTGGGCAACCTGCAGTAATTATTTCTCTTTTATTCTGGGACAAGTGTCATCAGCTACAACCAAAGCCATTTCTCCTATGCTAAGATATGCCAAGCAAAGCTCAAATGGTATCTGTGATAGTTGAATACCTCCAGAGCATTGCTGAATAGAGGTTAAATACAGCCCAAATCATGATTGCAGACTGCTCTCCTGCCAATACATGCACTTGGGCCCCTCAGGTCCTGTGACGGGGACAAAGGAGAGCTACTGGGTTTCTGTTCTGTATCACTACTGTGTGCCAAACCAAAATTATATGCTGGCACTTGAATATCCAGAAATTCAGAGTCTTTTTAGCTGTTATTCACAACTATCAAACATATTTTTTATATTTTAACCTGATAAATGTAACACACAGGCACTTATCTAATATAATTCAAAATTTATGTAAAAAAAAAAAGAATTGCAGAAGTTCTCTTGAATCACAGAATATCCATCTGCTGTTTAAAATCAAAACTCCAAAGAGAACATTTGCTTTGGAGCAGCAGAAAAATAATTAGATGAGAAAAAACAGAATCAGCTCAAAGGAAAAATATGGAACTAAACCCAGGACATTGCAATGAAATAAAAAATAGATTTAATAGAAGGTATTTGTCTGAATTCAATCAAATAAAGGGAATAAAAATACTATTAGTAAAAATGCCAAAGGTAATTTTTTGAACTTGATTAAGTGAGCATGATCAGTTTTGCCTGCAATTTCCATTTCTAAATAGAAAAACTTAGATCTTGCACATATGTTCTAATATCTGCCCGTCTATTCACTTAGCCATTACACATGCTTACAATGGTTTCTTTAGATGAAGTTAAATATGCCTTTTGTCTTTGGATAAATAGTACTGCAAATTAGCTACCATAAAATAACACAGCTGCATCACTTCGCACAAATAAAGTACAAGGAACAATAGGCAATGCTGAATGATAAATACAAGCCATTAGCAGGGAGCTTAAGTGCACTTTTTGCCATGGTAAAGGCTCATTTTACTAGCAAATACTAAGGCTGGGTGGAACAATATCATAATGCAATCTTTTATTTAAAAATATATTAAAATCCATTTTTAAAGAATGGGCAGATCAATAACTCTTGTGATTGTTAATATCAATATGTAACTTTTCCAGGAGACATTGTATTTTCCAAACCTAAAATGATCTATGAATTACAAATGAAGACCGAGTGGGACTATTCATGTTAGCATTGGTATGACTAACCATAAGTCAGTTATTTACATGCATAAAGAATGCTGTAATTACCAATGGAGCCATATTAAAAAACATCATTAACTAATAACACGCTACAATGAACATGCATCTTAGTCCTTCAGAATTTGGATCAAGCTACCAAGCTAAATTGTTTTAGAGATGCAAAGAATTTCATTTGCTGAGATTCATCCATAGTCTGAACCATATTCTTGTATTTTCCTGCCACCTCTCCAGATCTGCATTTATCAGGGCTAGAAAAATCCCTGCATTTTTAGATCAACAGCATGTCCTTTCTCTTCTGTGGTCTTCAAAGCCTGAGCAGCTCCTTCTCAAAAGAGCTTGGATTATCTTTCTATCCAGGTTTGACTACTACACTTAGGCTTGCTCTTTCCCTTCATTAATTTCTTGCCTGCAGATAAGGGGCCACAACAATTCATACAGTATTTCAATATCATAGTATGCATTAAAATAATTACAGCATGTGTTTATATAGCTCCAGAAATCCCCAGCAAGGGCTCTATGCACTTACAGACACAAAGAAACCTGACAACATCTGGACCTAACAAACTGTACATCACATCTCACTGTGCTTTCAGCGGAGACAACAGCATACAGCAAACAGGCATGTTACATGCGTTGGAAAATGAGGTTTGTGACAATGTGTGTACGTGCTTTTACATCTTGGCAGTGGAGGCCAAGCAGCTTGATACTGAAAGGAAGGAAACAGGCATTACAATACGATCAGAATGATGCAGACCATTGTCGAACACCCTCCTGTCCAACTGAATACCAGTTGTCATCTATCCCCAACTACTCCTTGCTCATCTGCCACTTCATTTTCCATCAAGTGGGAATTTCTTCCCACCTTCTGAGATGTCACAAACCGCCATGTCCTCCTCCAGCTGCCTTTTATAGAAAGAAAGAAGCTATAAATGCATTCTGTAAAAAATATAACTGCTTTTCCCTTGTAAGAAAAACACAACTTCTGTTCCATAAGTGCTCTCTTTTTATTGTTGTGTCTTTGAAAGACACACACACAGATGCCTTTTATGATCTTAAGCTTTGGGTGGTGTATTTATGGAAACTCCAGGTTCTTAGCTCCATGCCAGCATAGCTAGGTTAAAGAAAAAAGAAGATTAGGCAAGATCTGCAGTCAGAGAGATCAAAGCATAAAGGCATAATTGCAGCTAGCAAAACAGTCCCTGGCAAGTGTTCCTAGGATGACAAGTGGCTCGTCTTTCCTGACACCCACCTGAGCAGCTTTATACCACCTCTGGTCCCCTCCTGATAAGGAAGGAGGGATCCAGCTATAGAGAATAGAAAGATGAACAGAG
Organism: Coracopsis vasa; assembly: GCA_026283785.1. NCBI lineage: Eukaryota > Metazoa > Chordata > Aves > Psittaciformes > Psittacidae > Coracopsis > Coracopsis vasa. The sequence continues at coordinate 46,080 of JANHGB010050243.1, read as the reverse complement.
GCAAAAACACCACTAGAAATCCACTATGTTGGCAGCACTTTAGAAGCTACTGGATTAAACCAGGAATTAAACTTTCCCCAGACTTTTAAAAATGAAGGATTTAAATGAAACAGCATGTAAGCTCATATGTGAAATGCCAACTGAAGAAGACAGCCGCTATAACTGCATCTGGTGAAAGGGATGCTCCTACTAGACTTTGCAGCCAAGAAGACAGGATTCTTGGAGCTGGAGGGAAAGAAAGTGAGGAGCCTGACTTCACAACTCAGTCCTTGTGGCACTTGGCTGGAAGTAGGGAGTCTGACTGTTTTGACTATGAGTTAAGCTCCTTCCTGATGCTTAAGCAACTCTGAATGTGTCCTGCTGGGCGCATGCAGGTCTGCAAATAAAAAGGTCAGGCTAGAGACAGCAGGCTAGGGAGAAAATAGAAACAGGACTTTAAGAAGCTGGCTGGATATTTCTGGAGATGACAACAATTATCGTTATAATGCATTCTACTTCATTGGAGCAGTCAAAAGAGAAACGATACGTGACTTTTCCACCATTGTCGTTACAAAGTGCAAAGGGACTCTCAAGTGCACTACCTGATAAATAAACAGGTTCTTGAAAAGACAGGAGATAAAAGGAGAATGTTGAAGTCAGCCGGGAGCCATGCTGGACCTTTGAAGGGATTAAGGAGGGCAAGCTGGAGGCTGCAGCAGATGCATACAAAACCCTCACAGGGCAAGTACACTACTGCTCTGCTGCACAGCCCACATTGCACGTTGTATTTCCAGCTCTCACCTACTGAGACTGGAAACCAGATGGCTCAAACTTATGCAGAAGGGAAAACTCCAAGGCACACAAATACTGTCTTTGCAAGTGTGTCTATTAATTGAGGGTGCTGTAAGAAAGACTCCTATATTAGTCTGAAAGCTCTAATAAGAATGTCTCTTCTGATAATAAAAATAAACCACATGACAGTAAGACACATTTTTGTCTCTATAAAACACCCTGAAGTAATCTCTCTAGCTGCACCTTTTTCACAGAGTCATCACTAATGTTTATGCCAATTAATAGTCAGGCTGCCCTAGGCCCCCCAAAACACTGCAGTGTATTGCAAACAGCACACGAGGACAATTTCTGTTGTGGTGCTTGGTTTTCACATCAGGAAAACATGACAACCTGAGTGCATTAGTTGAAATATCCTGAAATTATTTTTGTCTTCCTTAGCAAACTAAAAAGGAAAACACCAGTCAAAAGGATGCTGTTGCTTAGTGATTTCAGCTGCACATTATATATGTTGGAAGAGGAAAAGGCCTCCTATTTTTTTGATGTAAAATGCTGAAACGGTAACCTCCTCATCCTAACCTCCTCATCCAGGATGTGGGTTCAAACAGCTCCTCAGCTTGAAATAATTATATTTACAATTCTATATTAAATAAATTGAATTCCAGGTTTGCTATCACCTAGGGAAAGGTCGTAACTATCCAAGGTCATTGTGGACTAGGGAACTTTTCATCTTTTCTATGAAGAGTGTATGTATATTCCCTTCTAAATATGGAAATTGTGATGGACCTGGTTTGGAATCATCTAACTCTCCCCAGCTGCCTGATACTTCTGTCCTCGATTTCCATTCCAGGACCTTGGGGCCCGAAAGTGAGCACCAAGGTACTCAACTGCGTTTCTCATGGATCTTGCCCCTGTCAAGTTTCCCAGGGTGCCATTTTATTTGTCAGCTTCCTACTCAAAAAGTAACAGCAAAACAGAAGTGTACACGCATCAAAATCTGGTCCTTCCTCTTGCTTTTACTTTTCCAGAGCTAGTGTCCTAGGGCTGGTCCCCAGGGAGATTTGGCTCCAGCTAGCTCAAAATCCCTAATGACCTCTTGCCTGTGAGATCTTGGTCAAATCTCTGCATTCTTCTGAGCCTCAGATTTGATATCTACAATGCTAGGACAATAATAACAATTTCCATCCTGAAAACTCTTCAGATCTGCTCTGCACACCTATGCAGTCCCATCACCTCTATGAGATCCTTACACATAGATAACTGTATTCATAGAGCATGAATGACTGGGGTGTCAGTTAAATTTACTGTGCCTCATAATACCAATGACTCTTTCTCTTCTGTAGTGTCATATACTCAATCGTGATTCGAACCATCTGGATGAAGAGCAAAGCTCAGGCTGTCATCATATCGACCTGCCCTGGTGAGTCTCAGCACACACGTGTCTCCAGCCTTAAATCTTATGATTTAAATATGGCAAGTCCCCCCAAATCTGGGAATGCTTGGACATGGAGTGTTGCACTGGGTCCCCACCACTGCAGTGGAAATGGGGTTTCTGTAATTGCTCCCCCATAACTCTTTTCTGCATTATTTACCTTCTTTCCTTTGACACTAAATCCCCTTTAGTGAAACAAAAGAAAACATCTGTGAGAAAATAATTCAGAAGTAAAAAATCCTTATTCCAGAACTAGAATCCCTATTCCTAGAACTTTGCCCATTTCCATAATATTTTTTTCCTAGAATATACTTACACCTACACTTTTGCTGTATTTTCACATGCCCTTGCAAGTCTGGATTTTGGTCAAGATCAGAAATTCTTGGGTACAGAAAGCTCTTTTACTAGCTGAGCTGCTCTTTTCCCAGGTGGCAAAACCTCTGCTGGCTGCACCAGTCGTGGGTTCATATCCAAGGCGAAGGTGAAAGCGATCAAATACAGCATAGTAATTATCCTTGGTAAGTGAAAAGCCCCCACAGCTGGTAGCTAGGGAGGAGGCTGATGTTTGGAAGCTGGTTTTCCTCAGATCCTTCCATCATCAGCACATAAAGTGCAGTAGATGGCTCAGAGGAGCTTTACCTTGACCCTCTCTTGCCTTCTGATCTTGTCCTTCCCCTTTCCTCTGGCTGATAAGATCCTACCTTAGGCATCTGACATGAGCCTCAAATGAGGTTATAAGCATAACCTTTCACATGTATAAGGAAAGTAAAGGAGGGATATTGCCTAAAAGGAATGAAGGAAGGGGTCTTCTCCTTCCCATTCAGGCTGCCAAAATACTTGGCAGCTAAGTTGTCTTTTAGGCTTAGAGACTGCGTGTGGTATGTTAGGTGCTGGGGTGGTGCAAGGGACAGTAAGGAGAGGCGAGGGGTGCACTGCCTGCTGAGGTGGAAAGGATGAGCTCTCCTTTCCTGACCGGGCAGCAGATGACTCTGCGCAGGAGTCCTCCGTCTCCCAGGGAGATGACATTATTCTGATGGAATTAGGAGGCTGACATTCTATCTGGATAAATAAAAGCAGCGTCACACAGGGCTTGTGATTAGCTGCCAGAAACAGGCAGGAAGGCAACCAAAGCTATTTATTCCTGAGGGCTGACAGCCATCCCCTACCACTGACAAAGAGATCGCTCCTCTTTCCGAGGACACACAAAATTCAGATTGGATGATATTATGGTAATAGTTACTGCTAAGGTGCTTAGCTCACTGTTCAGTGAGACAGGGGAGAGGCCAGTCTGACTCATGCTGTTCAGAAGCCCAAGAACAACTTCTCTGTGTCTGGGCTTTTCTGCATGGCAACCAGAGAAAGCTTTGGCCAGAAACAAATACAACTGCAATGCCATTGGATGTTAAGAGCTGACCTGGATGCTCAGTATTTCGAAGGAACTTGGTAATATTAGGCACCCACCACCTCCTGATGTGCAAACAGATCTAGGCACCTAACATTCATGGATTTCTTTAAAGCCACTCCAAGTTCTGCATAGTCAGTGCTACGATCCATGCACTGACGCTGTGCATTGCAACTCTGCTGGTATCTGTGCATAGACACTGCCAGTTTGCTTACTCTAGAGAGCGGGAGAGGGTCTTACCTCTTCCTTGCACATTCAGTGAGTGTTCAGCTAACTGCCTAGGTAAAAATACTGATCAATGTGACAGGAAAGCAAGCACAGGGTCACTCTGCTGTCTCATTTGGACATGTCTGACTTCACAGATACCTGTACATCTGCAAACCAGGTACTTCGAGCTTAGTTGACTGCACTGCCTGTACCAGCTTTTCTGTGTAAACCTTGAGTGAAAAGCCTTCATGAAAGGAGATCACATAGAAATTTGTGAGGGACAGATTGATTCCCTATGCCTGCAAATAAAGATAGATCTTTGGCCCTTTTCTTTCTACCACTGCCAAATGACACGCTGGTCTGCCATAATGTGGTGTGAAAGGGTGTCATTCCTCGCTCCTGGAAGTCTAAGAGCCTCTGTTTTAATAGGTGGCTGTGACAGCAGTGCTGTCACGGAGAGGCACTTCGGTGGTGTGTACATTTAGATTGGCTGCTCACTCAGGGGACCATTAAAAGAGCACTTCACTATAACTGATGATGTTTTAACTGGCTACCTATTTACCCTTTATGTGTTGTGTAGTGTTCAAAAGTGTCTTGATATGTCTAGAGGGAGCACTCTAAACACTTAGAGGAGCACACGTAATATATTTTATGAGCATTAAAATAAAAATAAAGACAAATAAAGGCACAATCTAATAACTATTCTCTTAAATAAGACCCTGAATAAGGAGAGATGATTTTTTTTGCATGAACAAATATTTGTGTGTTATGGCAGTCTCTCTATGTGTGTGTGATTACCTCCCTGAATAGCTGAACTATCTAATGTCAAGCTATTTCTCTCTCTGTCTGTCTTGCAGCATTTGTTCTCTGTTGGAGTCCTTACTTTCTTTTTGATATCCTGGACAACTTCAAGATACTCCCTGAGACCAAAGAGCGCTTCTACGCATCCGTGATCATCCAGAACCTGCCAGCCTTGAACAGTGCCATCAACCCCCTCATCTACTGCCTCTTCAGCAACCGCCTCTGTCCACCTTTTGAGTAATTCTCCTTTAATGTCACTCTGACTTTCCCCTAAGAAGGGAGGGAAAGCATAAACACAGTCCATGCAACAACTAATTCTGCCTGGTTTAATTCTAACCATTCCTTGTTTTCTTTAGGGAAAGAAGAACTCGAAGGCTGGGGGGAACTTCCCGGGATAGGAGCGATGAAGGGCAGGAGATGCAGGTCCTGTCCAAACCAGAATATACCTAGCACAGACGATGCTCCACAAAACCACACTGGGACCTGTACCGAGGAAAGCAGAATTCCCCCTTGAGCCCCTTGCATCGGAGATGGACATTGAGTGACAAGAGCTTGCACTTTGCTGCTGTTGAGCAGCACACATATTTGGGATCACCAATGCAGCTTCATAAATTGCATGTTATCGGTACCAAACTCAGTGAAAGGGGCTTGCATGCCAATGTTGCGATGGTTCATCTTTGCCCTCTGTTTTTAAGCAAGCTGTAATATATATATACGTATATATATACACTCCAAATTGCAAAAAAAAAAAACCCATGTAAATGGTGTCTAGTCAGAGTCTTCTCTATTTTTCAGGAGTCACTAAAAGCCATCTACCCTACCATCTGGCTCATATAACTGATAAAGAGTACTCACAACTAATTACAGAGCAGGGACCCTGCTTAAAATGGAAATGTGGGCACTTTACTAACAAGAAGACACCACCATCATTCTATATAATTAGAGTGGTCTTTTGGGGACCTTACAGGGTAGCGCCTACATGGGGCACTTTGTCAGCACAGAGCAATCTCTCCATCCACACAGCAGCACTTCCCTGACTCTTGCCCTGTGGAAATCATTCATGTTGCTTAAATGGTGCAGGGAACTACACACATCTTTATACAACCCTCAGAGATGGAAAAAGACCTGCGTGAAACCATAAAACTCAAATTACATTTAGGAAAAATTATCTGTTTATGGCTCAGTCTTAATAACTCATTGCAGGGGTCCACAAAGCATGGGCAGTCAGGCAGATCTCCCCTGCATGGCATCAAAGCAGTTGGGCATCCCTTTCCCCCAGCCCTTGGGGCATTCTCCCACCCCACTGTTCTCAAGTGTAAGGAGAAACGTGCTCACCCAGGCTCAGTGGATGGGTGGGTGATATTGGCCTCAATGCTCATTATACCGCAAGGCAGCTTAAAGTGCTTGTATGATAATACGCTGTAACCAGCTGTATGGCAAGTATGTTTGTTTCCAAAAAAAATTGTTTATTACTTAAGTGGAGTCAGATTAAATGGGTTTTTTATTATGATGATTCTCTTTGCAGTGAGTTTGTTCTCTGCAAAACAAGAACTGAATAAATATTATTTATAATTACCTAGATTACAAAGATATCTTTTCCTAAGTAGGAGATACATAAAACCATGGTGCTTTATGTTCTCAGGAAAACAAATAAGGTATCTCTTTTTATTACTTGAAGGTCTGTTATGCCTAAATTTTGGTGGCTGCTTAATTAAAACCATGAATCTGCACCAGCTTTTACAACAGCCACCTTGGTTAGACTGTATATAAGAACTAGACAACACTTTTGTGTGGGTATGTTTTAACTTTCCCAAAAGTAGGCTGCTCAGTTTAAGCCTCATCATGACATAGATTTTGGTTGTTAACTTTTTCATCTGATACATATACAATGGATAACCAGTTTTGAACAATTAATGAAATTTGTAGCCTTACTACCTGGAAACGAGATAACATTTCTGAGCAGTACTTTGATTTGCAAATTTAACATGACTCAATCCCACTAAAATTTACATATTCTTCACTGGGTCATGACATGAATTATGTCATCTAAATTAAACATATGCATGAGTAAGTGTAAGACTCCAGCCTTAAATTAAGTTATTATCCATTTATTTGCAAAGAAAGTCTTCTCATGTCATTCATTATCTTATTATGTACCATTTACATGTTGCTCATACCCTTTTTTCTCTGGACGTGACTGTGATGCCCTTTCTCATATGAGGATTTTTCAGTTTAAATGGCCTCACACCACTTTCACCTGTATCCCTTCCAAACACTTAAACACAGAAATGATTTCTCATCTTCTATCCTGCTTTCTTCCTGTGCAGGAGATGGCATTTTACTATCTTTTCAAACTCCTTAAAACTTTGCTTGTAAAGAAACAGAAAAAAGCTGAGTTTTACCACCTCCCATGAGAGAGATTTAGGGAATTTCATCTAACTCCGGTAGGTTTCTCATTCCTTTTCTGCATCTGCAACTTGCTCTACATCCGTTGGCTGTTGCTTAACGGTGACAGAGTTGGTACAAAAAGAGCCTACAAAGACATTCCGACTGCAACATGAAGAGAGTACCCAGCTTTTTCTTTCATGACAGCACATGAAGAACTGTGTTTTTCATCAGCTTTAACACTTTGAGATGCATTCGTGAGATACTTCTGACATTCCGAAAGCAGCCAGAAATATTTGCATGCATGACTACTGGGGACATAAAATCCTCTACGATAATAAAGTCCTGTCTGATTATAGAATCCCAGGAAGCATGAATCAGAATCTCATCCTTGAGAGAAGTCACATCAAACAGCATAGGACTAGGATACTTTTCAAAATTACACATTAATTCAAGGGAATAGAAAATGTGCGCTTTCTGTGACAGTCTCAAGTAAAGCCTGAATCAGAAAGCTATTTAACTTGCTCTTGGACATTTTTTGATGTAATTTAAAGTTCAATTCTCTTAGTCCAGATTTCCATCTGTTGCTAGAAGTGTTAAATGCTGTTTTGTCTTTCATTGGTTTTGCCTTTGAAATTTCTATCTCCTTTTTTATTTTTACTTTGAAAAAGACTAATGCAAGACAGCAAAAATTAAGCATCCAAATCTCTGGGAAGGTATACTCTAATAATGCAGTGGAATTATTCCACATTGCCACCATGGAAGAATAGCAAAACAAAAGCATTTTGCATCCTCCTGCATGCTGCTGACCAAGCATTTAGAGGTGCAGACCTCTAAATTATCTAATAATAATAATAATAAATATAATAACAACATAATAATATAATAGTTATAATTCTTATTATATTATTATCAGTCAAAACAAAAGGAAGAAACTGCCTGGTTGTTGGTAGGTTTGGAGGTTTTTTTTCTGGAAGATATCTTTCATGAGAAAATAATTAGACCTTTAGATATGATGCAGAATGATTTGACTTCACACACCTCTAAGACTTCATTCATGAAGGCCCATACTCTACAAGTTAGTTACCTAGACATTTAAATATGAATAGTTTTAGTTGGAATCAGGCACATAAATGTCATTACAGAAGTGGACTTAACACAATAGGTTTTTAGAGTACTGGCTATTGCAAGTATCAGACCCCTACTGATAGCAGTCTCTAAGAAGGACACATAAGCAGAAGAAGCAAAAGTAAGTCCAGTGCTTTTCTAGATCAAGCCCTGGTGTTTGAATACCAGGAAGATTTACGTCTATTCAAATTTCATATTTTCTTCACACTACAAGATGCAGGAAATGGGAAAAAATCCTCCCTCAAACCACAGACCTCTATGTGAAACACAGGAACAGATGACTCAACTGAAAAGAACATTTTCAAAGTGACTTTGGCAGAAAATTTCTCAAGATATGAATGCTTTGGGGTAACTCTGACCTGCAATAACTAGGAATAGTCTCTTGGCACTCTCTTTACAAGGAATACGCTTGCCAGCAAGTTGCCTCTAGTTCTGTGTCCCTGCAGAAAGTTCTACCTCGTGCTTGTGCTGATTTGCTTCAGACAAGAACCCAGAAGGCATCACGCTGTCACTTCACCTTATCCCTCGCAATGGCTGCATGTAGTCTTCAGAAACACTTGATGGAAACAGAACAAATACAGGAGGAAGAAATTGCAGAAAGCATATCAAAAAGTATATGTACGCTATGGGCACAAGTGCCTTCTTTCAAGAGAAGAATGATTCCACAGATAAAAATAAACCACTGCAGAAGCTTTCTGTCTTTACTTGCAACCCAAAGCCTGGTGCTTACAGGAACAGAGATTTAATTCATCAGCCTTGGGAAACATGATTGATTTGGGGAGTAAATGCAATTTTTAGTGTAAGGTAAAGTATGTTTCATATTCTTTGGTAAACTGTAATTTATTTTACACAGTTTTCAATTACCAGCGTTCAATTTAAGTAAGCATTATAGCTGAACGGCTCATTGGATAATCTTTTGTCATGTTTGATGGCATCTTATTCTAAGTACACGTAAAATATGGGCATAGAGGGTTAGGCATACAAGCGCAGGCATGACTTTACAAATAGACTTCGCTGATTCCTCTGGCTGGGTTGGTTATAGTGGTACCTAATTAGAAGCAAGCCAAATGAAAATGGGCTAAAATTAAGCAGTTTTAATAAATGCAGCAAAAATGAAGAGTCTCTGAGGCATCACACAGAAAGAACTGCATGATCTTGACAACTCAAACAGCAGAAATAAGGTGAAATGCACCATGCTGGGTGCTAATAATCAATTGCAGCAAGTATGAGAAATCCTGCTATACACTGGGAGTTCATCAGCTGGAAATATCTGAACAGAAGAAAGCCTTGAGTATGTTCATTGTCCAAATGATGCCTTATTGCTGACAACAATGAGGCCAGGAGGGTCAGGGGGCTAATATGATCCCAACATGGACATGGTGATGCATTTGTCAGAAGAGCTAAGGCTGCTCTAGTGTCACTGTTGCCCTCTGTTGAGACCACTCTGAGCAAAGCAAGAGATAGAAAGATCATGGTAAAGAGCAGCCTGAGATTTTGGCTTGTTGGGGCTCGTAAAATGGAAACCTGAAGAAGGGTATTTCTGCTGCCTGTTAATACAAGGATGACAATAGGAAAAGGAGGGACAGAACTACTTAAAACACACAATAAATCTGCAACAAACACTGTCCCCTGGAATATTCTCACCATAAATAAATACAGCAGACACAATAATCAGCCTGCCCAGACCTTATTGCATTGTTCAGAAACAAACTTTCTGGTTATAAAAGAGTCCTCTGAGCTTGTGCTGTGGCTGCTTATGGAGATCTAAACGTAAGGCAAGGCAAGACTTTCTGTGCAAGTTTTTCAATGGGACCAAGAGCCGGTTCCTTTCATTTTGAATCATGCTGATGGCCATGCCTTTCACAACGGTGCAATGAGAAGGGGAACATTTATTTGGAGAGATAATATCTTCTTACATCAAGCTGATGGAGCTGGAAAAGTGAATGAACTTATAGGCATGAGCATGCTCTCCCCATCCCTGCCCTACCAACTCACATCACAGGTTTCAGAAGAGTACAAGGCAGCAACTGCCCCTTTTGCTTGTGTTCAGGCTTTCAGGTTGAGAGCAATACTGATGATAGCGGAATTATACAAGGATTACTGTTTCAAGTATAATCCTCTCTCCTCTCTGACTAAGGCACTGTGGCTCACGCTGTCTGTCTCACACAACAACCTCATATCGAAGTAGCAGCCTACAGCCATGCTGGCAGCTTGCAGACAATGTGGGTCTGCTCACGAGTTGCCACACTGCTACTTTCACATGGGCTCATGGCTTTACTAAGAGGTGACTGAGAGCCTGTCATCAGAACACATTTATGCTTTGCGTGACTGGAAAGCTGCACCTCCTGGGCACTACAGATTAATGCCAAAGGGGAAAATTCCTGTAGCCATAAATTAATAAAGTGTCCTTGACTTAAAGGATTTGGGTTCCTTAAATGCATTACACAGAAAGCTAAAGAGAAGTCAGACTCCCTTGATCATACTAAAAGCTACTTTATGAAGCTACCATAGAGTAAGAAAGGAGTTTAAAGTGATGAAGTAGGAAAATATCACCAAGTCCCATTTGGAGCCCATGGTTTAATGGTCTCATTTGGGAGAGAAGGATTACTCCAAGAGAGGTTTTAAACACCTAGACAGAAGGATTACCAATTTGTATAGATGTAAGGTAAGTAAGTGGAAGGTTTTGGTAATAATTTAAAGGAGACTCAGAATTGTGGTGTTTATAAAAAGCCACGGATGTAGGATAATTCATAGAGGAAAGTCAAATGCCATCACTTTTCAGGGATACTTAGCAATTCCCTGAACATCCCCTAAAAACTGGGCTGTTAACATGATTATTTCCATGGGACAGGGTGTAGTGTCATCTGGAAATACTTATTGTCAAACAAACTCCTTCAACAAACTGTTATTTTTGAGAAAGTTTTGATTTTGAAGAATTTGCACACAAAGAACATCTTCTGGATCAAACACAAGAGGGGAGCACCTCAGCATAGCCATGGCGTGGGAACGCGCTTAAGCTGTGTGTTTTCATACAGCTTCCCAGATCAAAAAATCCCAGGACTATACATCCGGGTACTAAACCAATATTCACTTGTTTGGATCAGAACACCTCCAACAGCAAAAAAGGGAAAGCAAAGGAAGAAAAAAGAAAAAGAAAGAAATTTCATGCAGATGAGTTTAATCTGAGTCAAAAGGGGTAACGTGGCTCTGCCTCAGTTTTCCTAAAGAGGATTTCTTGGTAAGCAAGAATCTTTGTGACGTATCATGCCATATGATTATGGTAAATGCTCTTTTCAAACCCCAAAGACATGGTTGAGATATGTAATTAACAACATATGGAGGCATGCTGTTGATATGGCCCACAGAGGGACTCGATAAGACATCTGAAGGGGCCTGCTGGGAACCAAGCATTACACATTTAAACCTGTTTAGTATTCTAAGCCAGACTCTCCATTCACGTATCTCAGCAGGTCTTCAGCAGCTTCCGTTGAAGATACAGAAGTTTTTATTAGATCAGGCCTACGTCCATGTATCAAGGAATACACGTGTGAGCCATCCTGAACCATGATCAATCATCAGAAAACAGGCATAATTATAATTTTATAATTATGAGAATAATTGCAAAGGATTAGTAGTCTACCCATCTGGAGACTTTGCAAGAGCCTAAAGGAAATTAAGCTGCTATATATTGGAAGCATCTAATTAACTTAATTTCTTTTCTTAGATAAAGCAGCATGAACTTCAGTTCACATCATCAGAGGAGGCCTGTTGGGTGATGAATAAATATAACCAGTACATCAACCCAGCCCTACAAAAGAGGAAGACCCTTCTTGTTGGCTTCAGTAGGAGTTGATCAGGCTCTGTTCAAGGAGAACACAAGACCTGTTTAACGTGTTTACATTTACTATTTCAGGCAGGACTGAATTGATTTAACTGCCACCTCAAATCAAACTGACATTTAAAAAACAGGTTGCAGGGACTTTTTCAGGTTGGCCAAGCAAAATGTTATGGGAAAATAGTGCACATTGACAGAGTTATCTAAGAAAAACCTAAGAAATAGGATGGGAGAAATCATTTAGATGGTGACAGAGGGGAAAGAAAAATAATGCACATTTCCTAGAAGCACATGCCATTCCTATCCCTTGACAAATTGCCGTGATACCCAGCTGAAATTTAATTGATTCAAATTACAGTACAGACAGGAAAATCACAGAATATCAGCAGTCTTGAAAGTGTGTATCTGATGACACTATGGAGCACAAAATTCTCCAAGAACATTGCTTGAACCTTAAGAATGTTCTTGAAATTGTTATGGGCTCAGCAGTGATGCAATTCTTGGATCACTGAGTACGCTTAGAGTCACACATATAGGAACTAAAGCCAACCTGGGAGATAACAAAAGCCTCTCCTTACTCAGGATCAGAACTCTGCTAAATTTCACTGCTTCCCACACCAAACTGGGAGTAAGCAGCACAGAAACATAGAATCATAGAATCACAGAAAGGTTTGTGTTGGAAGGGACCTTAAAGCTCATCCAGTTCCAATGCCCTGCCATGGGCAGGAACGCCTTCCACTAGACCATGTTGCTCAAAGCCCCATTCAATTCAGCAATGAATGAGGCTTTGTGAGCAGACAAAGGATAACCCATTAAGTTCCATAAGACGTGTTTCAAAATTCCTGATAGACAAAAAGTCTTAAACTCAATAAATTCCTCTATCCTGCCCTCAGAGTGTGACCAGAAGTCATAGACTTGCACAAGCAGGTCTGAAGTATTTCACGAGTATGGGGTCTTCATGAAGAGTTTGAGAGGTCACTGTCATCTTCTCTTTGCACCCTGGGAAAACCTTGCTTACTGTGGGGTAAATGATAACAGATTCTTAGACACCATTTCTGCATATGTGCCACCTTTAGGTCTAGGTCACAGTCACACCAAATTTGACATGTGCCTTTTTAATAAAGTAATGGCTTTTGGGGTAAAGACTCAGCATGTCCGATTGCTTCACTGTTTGTCAAAGAAAGAGGCACAACCAAAGGTGGGCTACAGAGTAAAAGTATTTCTTCTGCCAAGAAATTCTTTCTTAAGATTCATGATACAGCAATCTGATTTTAATATTTCTATGGTGTTTAAAACCACCCACCACTCCATCTCTGCTTCACAAAGCTGATATGACTCAGATAATTAACTCAAGGACAAATGATTATCAAGGTACAGGACATTCACCAGTGGAGTCATTAAGCCATTTAAACATATAACCATTGTTTCTATTGACTGACAATCTTTATGTGACTAGTTGAATTCAGTTCATGATCTTTCCAGCCACCAGCACAAAATGCATGACTGCAGTTTCCCAGTGCTCCTCTTCTGAATTGCTACATTAGCTTTCTCTGAAGTTTGAATTGTAAGGATTTGGGAAGCTTCTGCTGCTATCTATTAAAGTGATTTATGGTTCACTCTATTTCAGGTGGCATACCTGCAAGCAGAGACAGAAGTGGCACTTTAAAGTCTTTTAAAGCACTGCTGAAAAGGAGGAGGGGGGTGCAGAACAATGAGGCATTTTTAGTAGAGTGTGACTCTCAGGAAAGGCTGTTTACTGCAGCACACAGCTACCATCAGAACAGCAGCATGACATCGTGGCATATCAAAACCCCATATTTAAGGTTTTCTCCCATCACCCTATTGAAGCACCATGAATCCCTTAAAGAACACAATATCCTACTGATAGCAGGGATCCTCTTTCTATTCTCCAGCTCCACTTGCTATGTAGGCAAAGGATGTGACAAAACGTGGGGTAAGTCCCCACAACTGCCTGTGGGGCACAGTGTTTTGTCCTCTGCCAGGACAGAGGAGACAAAGAGGGCTTTGAGGAATAACCTTCCACTTAGTGCCCCTTCACCAGGGCTTTTGCAGTCACTTTGCTACCAAGGGTTATGCAGTCTGAAGCCTGTAGGCACACCAAAAAGAGTGTGGAGAAATATCATATTGATCTGTCACAGTACACTTACCCCTGATATGGAAATATAAAAGAAATAACTTCTGCTAAACTATGCAGATAAACATGAATGAGGGTTGAGGACAACAAGCAGGACAAGGACATTCAGTAAATTAGTCCTAAAGAAAAGGTGCATTAGTACAGTCAAACACCAAGCAATGCATCAAGGAGAAAACAAATGTCCATTCTTTCTAGAGAAAGTGGTGCTGTGGCTGGGAAGCCTGAGAATAAAGAGGAACTAGAGAGAATAATAATGAATGGACAACACAGCATTAGTACCCAGTATGTTCAGGGGATCAAAGGTGATGAGGGAAAAGAAACAAGGGGTTGTTCCACACACAACGGGAACAGCAGATGTGGAAATCACATCTTGATCAGAAAGCTTTTACAAAACTTGGATAGGTTGCCAGAAAAGAGCCCTTAACAAATCTAAGGATGGAAGGAAACCTCCTACAGTAAGAAACATCAAGATAAATCTCTTTTGTTTAGAGCAAGATTACCAGTAACAGCAACTAAGAACTTTCACAGGGAGAAAAAACACAGTGCCAAAAAAATTAAGTTTAATGGAGCAAGGCATTACACATCAGTGGTACAGAACTAAAGCCTACAAATCAAGTCAGACATTAGGATCACATTTTAACAATCAAGATTTTTAACTAGTGGAGGGAATTACCATGAAAAATACAGGATTCTTCATCTTTGATGTCTTCTAATCAAGGTTGAGGAGTTTCTAGTTTATAAACATGATTCAACAATCCTTCAGTTTAAAACCCTTGAAAAGCAAAGTTATATCCTGCATGGTTTCACATTATCTCTTCTAGAAGCATGGGTAATGCAAAAACCAAAGGTAAAATGGTTGGCCATCTTCCAACCTGGTTTTTGTATCCTTGGTTTTGGGTAGAAACAAACTCAAAACATTGATTTGATATTGAATCAAGAAAAAGAGTAAAACACCCAGGTATCTTCTAGGACATGCTGAAGTGGCACAGGGAATATGGGGATGGGATATTTGCTTGAAACAAGCAATCTGGGTAAAGCAGACTCCTAATCTCACCCCTGCAGGGCACAAATTAAACAGAACATGCTAAAAGAAGGGGTGAACAAGACCACAGCTGGGTAGCAGGAAGAAAGTTGCAGGGCTATGAAGGAAATCTCCTGGTCTTACAGCTCTCAGTGGAAATTCTTCCTTTGTGTTCAAAATGAACACACTGCTTAGTTTTTCTGGGAAAAGGTCAGCATCTGGACAATGTTGTAGTATCATTTATGCACTGCTAGAACAGTTGCCCAGAGGACAAGAATAAGATATTAAAAAGCAGATGTATAGAATAGACTGGACACTCCTATCTGTTTTGTCCCATAACCAAAGAAGAGAGAGCATTGGATTCAATTAGAAGGGCAGTCAACTTGTAAGCAATCACTGCAAACACAATATTATAATTAGCATATTGATATTTGGAATTCATTTCTCCACGCTAGAAATCAGTTTAAATCTTTGTGAACTCTTCAATGCTTGACTGAAATGAGCAGCATCTGCTGTTACTTTAGTTCTGGATGGGTTTCAGATTAGAAATAGCATGATTGCACTATTTGCAGGTAGAAAAATATCACAGGTGGGATCAGAAACAAACTCCATTCCCTGCAACATACAGCTGTGAATGAATGCCCTGTTATATATATTGCTTTGGGGTCTGTCTCCTTTTTCCTCTGCTGATAAACCCAGCCAAGATTACTGTACTGGTAAAACAGGACACTGAGGGAGATGGTCTCTAACCCTTCTGAGGGTGTCAGTTCGCCCCTTTCTTATTCTAGCAACTATTCTGATTTGATGCAAATCTCGGTACTTTGCAGGTAGCAAGTAGGAAGAGAGTCATTTTTCATTTTCACAGCACAGCACAATGATATTACCAATTGCAAATTTAATCTGCAATGTGGACTGCTTATAGCTCTGCAGCTGAGTCACCGTGAACGCTTGGATCTGCTTTTGTAATTTGGAGAAGGATTCATTAAAAAAGAAATAAAAAAATAAAGAAAATATATAGAAAAAAAGAAGCAGCAGCAGCAGGGGGTGAGGGAGGGAAGGACTAAACTGGCTCGTTGGTGTTTGGCAAGCACTTGAATCTTTTCCTCCTGAATGGAGGATTAGTGGGCATTAATCCTTCCTGAAGCCAGTATATTCAGCAGATTCCCATGGGGAACATGGTCCGCTGTGACTATTGACATGTTCTGCTTCAGAAAGACTTGACAACTACCCTTGACTAAGTGCCAGCACATCCACAAGCAACAGTGGAGCAGGTTGCCCCTTGGGAGAACCTCAGCAAGCAGTACCCCAGCATCCAGGGCAGCAAGGAAAGAGCTGTTTCATCCATGGCTCCAACCACGCTTGAGCCATCCCCAAGAGACAGCCTCCTTTCGAAAAGACAAAGACGTGTATCAGCATCTCACGCATGGGAGTGCAAGCACAGGGCTACAAGCTACAGGGCAGGCTGGAAAGGGTCTTCACAACCGTTAACTTATGCTAATTTTTCTTTCCAGAATTTAAGGCCTGAAATCGGAATCCCACAAAGCGATGGCAAAGTTGTGCTATCAACAAAAGTAGAGAATTAAGACTGTTTTAATTTCTTCTAATTAAAACAGGAAGGTAATACCATGAACATTTGGGAGGGGGTTAACAACCTCTCCTTCAACTGCACCCAGGTTTATTTTAAAGATATTGCTCTCTCTTCACCTCTCTCTTCACCAGGCTCAGAAGATGGTATTTTTTGTTCAATAAGATAGATGTGTAAATTATTCATTACCTGATGAAATACTGGCAGCTGAGGCAATGAATGCTTGAGGGAATTTGTTTACATGCACTCATTCGTTGTCTGCGTTAACCAGACTGAATGTCTTGGACTTCTTTTTTTTCTTTCCCTAAACAAGACATTTGGAGACATTTTGAAGGTTAATTTAGCATTTCTCAAATGTCACCCAAACACTGAATGATGAAGTTTATCTCATTTCTTTTTCATCCTCCATCACAACAAACTGTTTGCAATGTACTCAGTTCTTCAGGCCACAGCCGCTACAAACCAAAGGCATCTGAAAGCATGAGCTGAACTCCTGGTTGCATTAGAATAAACCCCACTTCCTCAGGTTTCTTTGATTTCTTCAGCTTCATTATTTCTACAGAAGATAGCAACAGGGCAGCCAATTCCACCTACACCTCCATGCACTTACAGGGCCAAGATGCTGAGAAAGAAGGGGTGGGCATCCTGTAACATAGCTGTTTAGGCCAACAGCTTGTTAGGTCCTTCGGGTAGCAACTTTCCATGGGGTTTGAAGCCAGTAGATTTTCTCACAGCTACTGAAGCCAATCTGAAGGACAGTGGGAAGCCAACCTGCATCAGCCCTGATGGATCAAATCTGCAAAGGTGCCTATATCCAAGTGCAAAATTGCCTTCACCCTGGCATTCTTGGTGAGACACCTCTACCTGACACAAAACTGGAGGTATTTAGGAGCAAACTTTTCATAGTACCCAAATTCCTATCTCCCTCACACATAGTGGGTATCCTGCCAAGGTCTGAATACTATAGACACACAAAATGAACCAAGACAGAGGTGCTCCAGGTAATTCCTGTCTCTGGCTAATCTGCAAGAGACAGAGACAGGCCCCGGTGCCAGCCCACACTTCCCCAGAGTCATCTCATTCCACACAGTGTACATTTGTCACTGGACTTGTACACAAGACATTAGAAGAGCTGATGGTGTACTGTATTGACCTAGCCAGAACTTCCCACCATGAATCCTGAAGAACAAATTCACTGCTGACAAACCCCCAATGAGGATGGAGAAGTTTGGTCCAGAGGTTTGTGAAATCACAATTCAGCTGTTACCTGCTTGCTGTTACACACCTTTCAGTAGTCAAACAACGGCAGGTCACCACTGTTACAAGAAAAAAAGTCAGCCTTACCAGGGTATACAGTGACCCTGAGCTGACTTCTTCCTTAGTCCATATGGAGCAGGGAGAAGAGTGAAATGGAGTCAACTTCCCAACACACCAGCATCCATCCACATTTAATTTCTTCTGCTGCTGAACAAGATTTTGTTTTATTGGGAAACACCAGCCACAGCGAGTGAGCTCTGAACTACCGGAGTGAAACAATAGCAGGAGGCAGGAGGAGGGGAGGGAAGGCATTCATAGTTACCAGAAGGAAAACTGCAATTTTCCAATCAGCTCAGGAGCGAGGGTTTGCTGGCACTGTGACAACCACTGCTTCAATCAGCCTGCAAAGGCTATTTAATTCACTGATGAGCTCAGGCAAAGCTTTCCTGTTCACTCAGTTCCTTAGTCTAGTGTCAACCACACATATTGCCGTAGCTTGTGTCATCCACCCATGGTCCCTGGAGGTTCTCCACCCAAGGACAAGTGTATATATGAAGCCCCTTTGGTGATAGCACAGAAGAATCCTTTTAAAGCTAACCTAAGACCAAATGAATTAACAAACATGCAATAGTGATAAAACAGCTTTACTAGGATACAGCTTTGGAGACAAGGAGACTGATATTGTCTCTGTGACTGTAATTATTTAATAGGCAATTAAAGCAGCATTGTAATTGCTCAGCCCTCACTGTAACCATGTCTTGGAATTTCACAAAACTGATAAAAACACCAAGTAAAGCGTCATTGCAACCTATGCAGCCTCCACATGACATACGGTCCCCTACCATGCTATAATAAGATAGAGTAATAAAGACAGATGACTTGCCATGGGAAGATTGGACCCCAGTGGATTATGTCTGTGCCACAACCACTCATCCATTTCCCATCATATGGGAAACTCTGAGTTTAACAACTCAGAACTCCCATGGCCTTTTGTTTGACCCAGTACAAATGATGGGGATGTGGTTTATCCCCTGCTCGCCTGCTCTTCTCAGCTGCCAAGGCAAGGAGGGAGAAGAAGAAGGAACATCAGCACATTTTTAAGAGGACAGCATTGCTTCTGGCTAGCTACATTTCTCAAAGCGAGCCAGACACTGCCCCTCCGTGCATCAGGTCAATATCCTACAGATACTGACCTGATGATCCATCAGCAGAGCTCTAATCCAGAGGGTACTTCAAAATACAACTTTATCCCACCAGTTACCCTTTCTATAAACGGTTGTGCTACCACCTCTCAGACTCCATCTTCCTTCATTCCCTGGGATGCCTACTTCAGGAGAATAAGGTTTAACAGCAGGCATGCTCTTCAAGGCCAGGTTGGACAGGGGCTTGAGCAACCTGGTCTAGTGGAAGGTGTCCCTACTCGTGGCATAGAGGGGTTGGAACTGGATGATTTTAAGCTCCAGTCCAACCCAAACCATTCTGTGATTCTATGCAGGGAAGTTAACTTAGCATGGTGGCCTGTGGTTAACTGAGCTGTCTATAACACCACTGATACCAAAACCATGTTTCAGTGTGTAAGTATTTTTGATGCCAGTCCAGCATCAGTTCCTGTGCCTCACCAGACCCAGCTACAGCACATCCTATGTCCAGGCAGAACAGCCTCCAGAAAGCAAGGAAAACCTTAATCTGAGACCACGAGCCTAACAGCAAGGGCAAGGGCACCCCAGGCATGTTGCCAAGAAGCTCAATACAGTAAGTAATGAAGGAAAAGGGTGCCAATCACCTCTGCCAGCCACAGCAGGTTGCTTTGCTTTGCCACAGACTGTGATCTACATGGGATGCTCAGATTTTCCCCCTCACCTTTCCTTGCGGCAGTGATGGATTTTCCTAGAGGCTCGATGAGCTCACACAATCACTTGCAGAAAGGGCCATTGTCCAGGTTGATGCACTTAACCCACAGAGCCAGAGGGCCAGATGCACCACCCTGACCTCAGCTGGAAGTGAGTGCCAGGCAACATAAGCGTGGCTGTAAAAGCAGATTCTTTTACTCAACTTTAAGGATTAGATACCTTTCTGAAGCAATTCCTGACCTTCTAAAAAATGTAATTTTTATCCATTCAAGCAATTTGCAATACTAAATTTTAAATATTATTCAGAGAAATACTTTGTTCCTTTCAAAATGCCATTATATTCATCCAGGCACATATTTTTATGTATATATATGCCTCTTTTTAATTCTATTTTACTGTAGTACTGAAATCAAAGTGCATAACCTTTGACTACACTTTGAATCCCTCTTGCATTGCTTCGAGACTTCACACTACACTGAGCTTGCTCTGGTGCTCTGAGACTGTTTCTTTACCTTATTTGAGATACACTTGTCCAGATGTAGGAGTCAGGGCTGTGCATCCCAGCCTCCTCACAACCCAAACAAGAGCCCCATGGAGAATGGCTGGGGACACTGCAGGACACCATGGCACAGCTCAGCCATGCCTGGGTGCCTGCCTGCTCTTTGGAGCACTGATGGTGCAATATTCCAGATGCAAATACAGCTGTGCAGATGCATGCAAGGTGGCTTTTCATCTGACCAGGCAGGATTCCAAGACCACCCCAGCTCAGAGGTATATCCACCTAAACATTCAGGACCAGCGCTGCTGCAGCTACTTCACTTTTGTCATCTGAGCTATTGAGATAAAAGCTTTGTGCCTCTGCTCTCATGCCAGCTACAATCTTTAAATCCCTAACTGCTCAATATGCTCTCAATCCTTTAATCACCCCATCCTCATTTGTACACAGGCAGCAACACCACACCAAGGACCATCCATAGTGTTGCAGGTTACAGGCTGCCCCTGAAACAAGCACATGCCCCTAGCTGTACACCAGGGCTTGGGAAAAGAGGGGGTTTAAAATCAGTCTAAATCCGAAGGAAAACACAGCAGATTATATCCAGAATGGTAAAATTCCATTATTTATTCATTTCCATTTAAAGTGGCAAGTCTTTTCTGCATTATACATTACCATCTCATCTAGTTCTATAACACACAGAGGATAGTATTTTGACATAGGGACCTTCAGGTTGCAATAAGTTAAGTTTCGGTAGTTACCAGAGAAAAAAAAACCTGCAGAGAACATAAAAAGCCAAGAAAAGTTAAGCATAATTTTCTAGAGCTCCAGCATGCATGTTTTATAGAGAGAACGGCATATCAAACATTGAAGACAAACCCCAGCCATTTTGGACAATTCCTGACTACCCATTGATTGAAGCTGACGATGTGCATCTGGTCAATTCAGTATTTCCGAAGTCCTTGTTGCACTGAGCTTCTATCCTGATCATTTAGCAGACACTAGCCTGTGCTGCCAGGCAATGAACAGATCCCAGTTGGCATCTACACTCTCTTCCAGCCAGGATACTGTAATTCAGGTTTTGCCCATGGCAGGGGGTTGGAACTGCATGATCTTTAAGGTCCCTTCCAACCCAAACCAGTCTGGGATTCCATGACTTCTAGGTGCTAAGTGTCCTGGATTAGCAATACTTCAGCAACTTCTTCAGGCCACTTTGCTTTTCTTCCTGGATTTTTTAGACCCATCAGTGTTAACTGCTGGCAACACACGAGACGCAGTAGTGTTGTTCTCTCTCTTTTGAGCTATTTCTGCAACCTAGGGTTTTCTTCTCACTCATTGTATTCTTCTCTTCATATCTGAGAGCATGGTGGGGAGGCTAAATAAAAGTAACCAAACCTTTACCTTACACAGGGTATCTCAGGCACAGCTATAGCTTCACCCTACAATACAAGCTCATGTCATACACTTCGCTTTCCCTGTGCATACATATGCAAAGCTGGTGACTACGCAGGTGGTAACCTATACTTATCACATACCTTATTTATCATGCTCTTCCTCTTCCCCTCTTAATCAAAACAATCTGAATATAAGCTTGAACAGTTGTCATTAAATGTTCATAATCATTCACGCGATGGGAAAAGAAACCCACAGCTTTAATGTGTAATTTGTCTTTCTGCAGCACGAGAGCTCCCAAGTGCTGGTGGAGGGAAGGTATTCAGCCATGGTCAGTTCTCTACCCAGGACACATTCAGAACTTAATTCATTGCTTAGCCTCAGAGATGCTCACCTCCAACATCAAAACCAGACCTCACTTGTCACAACAAAGTCCAACACTTCAGGTTTTAGGGTGTGACTTTGTAACATGCAGCAAGTTTATTACAGGGCTTTTGCTTTCCCTCACCTTCAGCTTTTAGTTACTGGCTGCTCACATCCACTCCTGTGCTTAGGTTACACAAGCACTTTGCTGGCTTTACTTTCAGCAATGCACTAAGCATTATCTTGACCAGTTCCTATATCCAGCTCCCTGTGTGGCTGCACAAACACCGCAGCTAATCAGAGGAGAAAGCAGTGGAGGGGAAGAGCCATCTAGCACATCTAGCAGTGACCAGCTATTTGGATACACATATGCTCTCTGACCATACAGCACATGGACACAGTTGTGTGCATGTCCAGACACCAGAAAACCTACAGATATGTCAAAGTTAATTCCTCCAAAACTAGCCAAATTTTGGCACAATTAAGCACTAGCTTAATTTGGCACAAGCTAAAATTAAGGTTGTGTGTGACAATTAATTTACTCTTTCTTCCTACATACGAACATAACATGGTATAAAACAGAATTACTACCACAAAGCACGTTTGTTTTATACACTGCACAGACTACCCTGATTGATTCTTCTTCATTAGTTTATCTTATCCCAAGTGCTGAGTGTATGGCCATACACCTTCTTTACTCCACATTTTTCAGATGCGCTGCCTTTGATTTTTATTGCATACTCATCATTGCACCATGCATTTGCATCAATGAATTTATCTCCCTGGCACTATTGTGAGGAAGCCCATCCCTCCAGCCCTACAGGCACAAAGCAGAAGTTTTATACATCTGGTCTAGATCTATATTTTTAAGTCAAACCTGATAATGGCTTCATGGGCACCTGCAAGTACTCAACACTCTTTACAGCAAATTCCACTTGGGTCAGCAAAGGGGATCAGGGCTGAAGGAGCCTTGTTCACCCCTTAGTTTGGCTGATTTAGCTAAACTATCAGCAAATAAAGGGGATAAATAGCTCAAACACACCTTAGCAAATAACCTGCTACCTTACAGAAGCACATACCAGTGTCTCCCCCAGTCTGTGGTCCTCACCACATCAAACTGAGCCACAAAGGCAGACATGGCTCCATGCTTCCTGTCTTTGCTGTCCCCAACGCAGTCTCCTTGGACTTGTGCACCGCCCAAGAACCACAGAAATCCCTCAGCTCCATGGCTTGTTTTCAGTCCTGCACTAATGTCTGTGACTTAACACATGGCTGCAAACCCCACTGTCCCCTCCCAATGCCTCTTGCCCATCACCTTCAGCCAGCTCAGAGGAAAGACACCAACTGCATGACTTACCTGCAGCCCCCTTGGGCTATTTGCTATGCCCTTGTAGGAAGGATGGCAGTGACTGCAGTCCCTGCAGGCCAGATGATGACTTGCATCAGTAGTATTCAAACATTCATCCCCTGCAGCTGATGCTCGTCCCACATCTGCTGACTCAGCACTGCTCAGCAAGGGATGGATGTGCTCTGCAAAGGCTGCAGCAATCATCTCTGAGCCCCTGAGGTATAGTGGGTGCCATGAAAGGGGCAGGGAAATGCTTCCTCTCCTTGAGCACAGCCTGTGGATGTAAGGCAGAAGAAGGGCTTTTCTTTTGTAAGAGGCCCTTCTAAGGGGATATAAGGGGATCATATCTCACACTTAGGCTGGTGCAATGATTGTGTCTTACGGATACATTGTAGGCAACCTGGTACCTTCTGAAAGGACTCTTTCTTCCTCCTATGTGCAGAGCTGGGGGAAAAATCTCTGAAATCTAAGCACTTGCCAAAGGAAAAAACTGGTAGCCCTATGAACAGTGAAGCCTCTTCTCCATTGCTTCCCCTCCCCTTTACCACAATAACCCTCTTTTCCCTATATACTCACTACATCTGCCCAGGCAAGAGACAATAACCTTACCGTTGGGGCAGAGGTACTCAAGCATCTGGGTTCTGCTGGCTTTTGCATTGGGGGAGGTAATGCTGATCTCTCCTGCTTTCCTCTTCCTGTCTATCAGTTTCACCAAAGCCTCTAAATAACTCTCCTTGAGAGATCTACATCACAGAATAACAGACTGGTTTGGGTTGGAAGGGACCCCAAAGCTCATCCAGTTCCAGCCCCCTGCCATGGGCAGGGACACCTTCCACTAGATCAGGTTGCTCCACGCCCCGTCCAGCCTGGCCTTGAACACTGCCAGGGATGGGGCAGCCACAGCTTCCCACATGCAAACCACTTCCATCCCTTACCAGCTCTGCAAAAAAGTACCCCTGAAAGGCCAGCAACAGTTCCTAGGCAGGGGAAACATCCCAGAACCTCTTGGGGAGAAAGAAGGAACTGGCTTCCTGGTTCTGCTTCTGTAACTGATTTCTAGGCCATTTGTGTTTGTCCTGTTGCTGAGCCAAGGACCCACATTGGGGTTAGGAAATACCTAGTATTAGGTAAGTATGATGCAGAAGGGAGTACAAAAGAGCAGAAATCACGCCTAGTGACTATTTGACTGCTTTGCACCAGTGTTTAGCAGCTACATGACTTGGTTGGACATCCCAGGAGCTACAATCCAAGCGTGGCTTGGCTTGACTGACTATGGACAAAACTTGCTGATGGCAGCTTATCTACTGCAGAAGGGTTTTCTGCAGCACCTTCACAAGGGCTACTAGGTGGGATGAAACGTGCAGGGTTTGTCTAGCAAGCTAATATGACCAGGGGCACAAGTGTTCATGATATATGAACAGTACTAGATATATTCTCAAGAGGATGATAAGAGAAGGGAGTGCCGTGCAGGAAGGCTCTTGTAAGTGGCAAGAGCAATTTTTAATTATTCTTTCCCAAAGAATCCTTTGGGATAAACCATATTCACTCATCTTCCTAGCATCGAGGTCAACAGTGATGACTGGATCTTAGCAAAGTGCTTAGCAGTGTCCTGTGCATTCTCTTGTAATGGAGCTGCTGATGCATATCGAGTAATAAGAGACAAGTGATAAGTAACACAATAAAATTGTGTTTTCCTTCATGCTCCAAGAACCCTGTTCTAACATAGAAGTTAGAAATATCACTTCTGCTGTAAGAAAAGCTTCTCTTATCATTTGATATTATGGTGCTGAGCATGCAGGAGGGTTGGAACTAGATGATCTTAAGGTCTTTTCCAACCCTAACCATTCTATGATTCTAGCTTGAAGGAAACCAGGAAACAGCACAAGAGTTGCTAACCAGAACAGGAAACACACTGGGATCACTGGAGGAGCTATGGAGAAGCCTATGGGCTGCTACAGAGCAAGAGGTGGTGGTATCCCATGGTGGAGGGAAGATGTGTGAGTCCAGAGCAAAGGACTGGATCCTTTCTAAAGACCTGCCAAAGAGACACCTCAGCTACCTGGAGTCAGTGGTTAATGCCCTTCCTATTGCTCCACAGCGCTGGGAAGCTGGCATGCATGTCTGAAGGACGAAACCAACTTGCCACGGACCTTGGAGCAGTAGGTTTTGACAGCTTGCCTCTGACTGCCCAGCGATACAGCTCAGCCGGTCTCATGTTTGACTTCAGCAGATGCTGCCTGTGAGCTCTGCAGAGGTGCGCAGGGATAAGCAGGATTTGGTTTCTGTTTGCTTGCTAATTTGAGCCCCTGCTGTGAGACTGGGATGGTTCTGAGGATCCTGTATTAGCTTTAATGATTAAAAAATTATTTCAATGCTTAGTGAAGAAGTTGCACGATCTATCATTGAAGCCACTTAGCAACAGGACTCATTAAGATATGTGTTAGTACAGAAAGATACCCTTGCTCCAGCGTCCTCTCGGAGTGACTATCCACTCATCTAAACAAGATAAAGGTCTTTGCTGGCCTCCTCCGAGGCCAGAGGATAAAGCACTCAAGTGTGAAACAAGATTTCTTGGTTCTTTTTCTGGCTTCAACTACACATAAGTGTGTGGATCTGGGCAAATCATTTCACCTGCTTCAGTGCCTCAGTTCCCCCACAGGTAAGATAAGCACAACAATGTAGAAGCGCTCTGGGGAAATGACTTTTAAGTGCCTAAAGCTCATTAGAGAAAAAACAACCCTTGCAGTGAACAAAAATTGCCTCAGCCCCTTGATAGTACCTTATACTAACCACACGCTTTGCATCGTGCCTTTCTGAAGCCTGACATATGCTTAGCTAATTACAGGGGAGAAAAGCCATGTTCTCCTAGCTCCTTACTGCCCGCTGGTAGCCAAGAAGAGATGCTAAAAACTTGTTATCTTGGCTCAAAAAGAATTCATTTTAGGCAAAGCATTTCTGGTTACCCTTTAAGGAGAAAGACAACCCACCAGTTCTGGGGCAGGAGCTAGTTTTGCTCACAGGAACACTGTTAAATACGTGTCAGATAGGAGAACAGTAATACTTTGTGTGGTTTATTCCCAGAGTTATTCACTGAATCTCACAGGCAGCACCATTCTCCGTATGAGGAGAAACTGAAGCGGGTATAAAAGGATATATATATACTTCAGTCCACAGTGTATGAGCCAAGGTGTTCCTGGCTTTGGGACTTGTGTGCAGGACATTAAACTTCATACCTGAATGCACCTTAGTGTGAGGTGGGGGTAAGGGAAGCGTGGATGGATGGAAGGTGAGGGAAGAAAAATGGGTGTAGGTGAGATAGTAAGGTGTGACTGGAAGTGGTTCCTGAAGGAAAGAGAAGGGAAAAGCAGAAGAGATGAGGTTAATGGGAATGAAAGAGTGGGAGAAAGGAGGAAGAGGAATGAACAAGGGTGAGCGAGCAGGAGACCAAGTGAGATAGCAAGCAGGAGGCACCGTCAAAGCATCCGAGCTCTCTCTGAAGAGATTGCCTATTTCGCTCCTGCCTCTTTTTTTTGGTGTGTGATCTTGCCTTAAAATTGCAGGAATGTGGCAGCACAGCACTGGCACTGCGATTTATTAATTCCATCCCGTCCCACCAGCCCATGTAACAAAAGCATCTGTGTTTGCTCAAGAGGAGCACATGAAGGGCCTCATTCACATCAGAGGTGGAGGGAGAAGCTGGCAGATACAGGGAAGTCATCTGCGCCTCCTTCCTTTTCACCTTTGTGTGGATCTGGGCTTGGGGGAAGGGATGCAGCAGGGAAGGATGCAGGGGATGGGGTATCAGGAGGGAGAAAGCTAAGATCACCATGGTGTTCTATGCGGGAGAAAGAGGAGGGGAGGACCTGAGGACTACAATAGGCTGGATCATCTCCAGTGAGGAAGGTCTCTTGGTGCTGCAGATGGGACAAGATCCCTTCCTGCCACCCAGGCTCACCCAGCACTGCTCTCCGAGGTGGTGCTTGGCAATGAATGGCAGCGGGGCAAAACTGCTGTGGTCACAGCTTTCACTGTTGTTGCCTGACCCGCAGCTATGGACATAACCATAATAATAAATGAAATCTGCCAGTCATAGGAGATATATCCCCTTACAGCTGCTTTCTAGCATGCTTTCAGGATGAGGAAGGCTCAGGATGAGATGAATATTAACTATCCTGCTTTAACAACTGGGGCATGAAGGGGGAGAGGAGCCAGCAACCTCTCCTCCTGCCAGGCAAGGACCAGCTGTGCTGTTTCTAGCAAGGGGTACTGGGAGATCTTTGTTGGACACAGACACACTTAATAAAACCGCATCTTTACCCCTGCCCTTGCACAGCATCTTTCAGAGCCAGGCTGCCCTGCAGCACATCAGGGTAAGCAGGGTCTGCAAGCTACTGCTGCCTGCCTGGTCCTTGGCTTTTCCTCCAAGCTCTCCCACACAAGGGCTGCCAAGGAGCAATCCTGCTTTGCTAGCAGAATGCGGTTCCTATGTGCCCTGTACTCCCACACACAAACCCACCGTGAACTTACAGAACAAGACAACATTGCTGCTCTCAAATCTTTTATCCAGAGCTGTGAGATTGCCTGACTGCTTACCCTGTTCAGCTCCAAGTAATCCCAGCACTTTGCTTAGCTGGAGGCTGGCTGTGTTGGGAATAAATACCCTTTGCTGTCATTGCCAAGGGGTAACAGCCAAAGAACAGGACAATACCATTTCCTTTCGTAATGCAGCATTATTCATCAAGCAGCACCACACAAAGTTGCCAGGATGCTGGCAGTCTATTAAAATCAACAGCGCAGGCAGGGGAAGCAGCAGCGTAAGCACCACTGGACCAGCTCAAATCTCATCAGAACTTAACCTGAGCCTGCTCCAGCTGACAAAACCCAAACCTGTGGGAGCTAAGCGTCAGCACGCAGGCTGGAAAACACCTCTTTTTTGCTTCTGCATGGAAATGAAACTACACCCCAGTGATCTTCACTTGAACACATCCGTCTCCTTTTGTCCTTTGTCTCTTACATTGATCAATGTTGTGGGTTTCAGAAGGTACAAGGAATCCTATGCTAGACAATTGTGAAAGGTTGAAGCTGAACGATTTAGATCTATTTCAAATGGACTGTCCTGTCCAGTGATGAACGATCTACTATCCATCAAAATGTCTCCTCTTTTCCCAAACCCGACACTCAGCACCAGCAGCACCCTGTAGCAGCAAGTTCCATATGTCACTATGCACAGCATGGGAAATGACTTAATTTTACCATCAAATTGCTACCTTTCACTTTTTCCTGAATGCAATCCAGTTCCTCTGCTAAGAAAAGCCATGAAGAGAAGCATTCATTCCCTTTCTACGTCATTGATTGCTTTGTTGTTCACAATGTCCCTCCTCTGTCTCCCTGAGCTAACTAACCCCTTCTTAACTAATCTCTCTATGTCTATCAGGCATTAGTGGGATTACCTGCTCAGAGAAGGCAAACAGAACCTGAGGAGTCCCTTGTGCCGGAGCTGCGGATCCCAGCTCTGTGTCAGAGCTCTGGGAAGCCGCGTCTCCTGAGGAAACTTCGCTCACATTTGACAAATGTGAGGAATTTGCAGAGTGCAATGTTTCTATCTCTTGGAGAAGGAGCTCAGACAGCTCCCCGCACTGCGCGGCGGCGGAAGATGATTGAACACTTGGGAACGTTGGCAAAGTAGATAAATGCGAGCTCTTAAGGAAAGACCTTTGGGAGTACTAATGCCACATGAGAGCGAAGACTTCAAGCTCTTAATTATGAGCTTGCCTGGCTTAAAACAGCATGAAAGGGTAAAGGATCAAGTTTTTGCAGGTTGGGGTGCAGTTTGGAGACGTATCCCTACCTGGAGGACTTGGTGGCATCCAACCAGTGTCCTTTCTGAAGAGAGGCTTTAGGCAGTCATAGAATCATGGAATGGTTTGGGTTGGAAAGGACCTTAAGAACATCCAGTTCCAATCCCCCTGCCATAGATAGGAATGCCTCACACTAGACCATGTCACCCAATGCTCTGTCCAACCTGGCCTTGAACACAGTCAAGTCTATGCCCAAGAGGAGGGTGCCGATAGCCACAGGTCTGATCCTCATGCTGCATGTATTAGTCTCTTACGGTATTGATAGGATTTAAATCACAGTCCTGTTAGGCTGAGCTGCATCCCAGCAAGTGCTCCTCAGAGATGCAGGGGCCTTGCCTGGGAGACAGACGATGTGGGGCTGTCTCAGCTCTGACGCGATGAGCTGCAGTGTCTCCCTTGTAAAGTGGGGGTAGTCATCCTGACAAACAGCTCTGTATGTGGGCAGGGAGCGCTCTTAATCACATATGCGGAGTACTTTGAGATTCTGGGATGGGAAGCAGCACATAATGCTTATTATTAGACAGAAAGGCCACAAGCAAGAAGGGCAGAGCAATGCTAGACTTCTCCAGAGCCCTGCAGTTGTGTGGGATCCGGCTTCCAGTCTGGAGTATTACCACCTTGTTTAGGCTTCTGCTTGTATTAGGAATAATTAAGTACAAGGAGGAAGAGGACAGATATCATCTTTCCTGTGTACATCCTGCAGAATAATTGCAGAGCTTTCCCAAAGCAGTTTTGCATGCTCAGTAAAGGGCATCTTTGGAGCCTATCAAATATCCCATCCCTTGCAGGCATACACAGGAAGGCTTGCGGCATGCGTCAAGAGATCTCTTTATTGTTCCCAAATATCAGGAATAGGAAAGACAACTGAGAATGCTGAAAAGAAGGAAGAAACTCTGGGAGGTAGATGGGGTTATGGAGTAGCTCCTCATAGCTGGAAGTGACTGTGCCTGCACAGCACCCCAAGGCAGATGGGTGGCAGGGGCTATAGCTATGAAGGCACTGAGAAACAGGGGGTGTGTGCAGAGCAGTGCCACTGGTAGGTGATTACTATGAAGAGGGGAAGAAAGCCATGCAGGGATATGGCTGGAGTGAATCCACTCAGGCTCCTGTCTGCTAGGAACAACTTTGGTTTCAGGCACTAAGGACATCTCCTGGCCTGCTGCTGAAGCAAAGGCAAGTTCCCTGCCAGAAAGCACCTCACTGATGCCTCACAGGCAAGAAGAGAGGATGCTGGGTACACAGGAGATGCAGCCTTGAGCTGTCCAGTACCACTTTGGACGCTCTGCAAGGAAGATGCCATTAGAGGACACAAGCACTAGGCGCAAAGGCATTCCCAAACCATGGAAAGAACATGAATTTAAGGGTTTTGAACTGTGGAAGTATATTCTCTCCTGCATGCATTTTAGCTGCTGTTTAGCTCTGTACAGCTCCCTAGGCAACAGTCTTCCCAAATGACACCATAACAAAGCCCAAAGGTGTGGGAGCCTCACTCATTAAAAATCCTTGCCATGGGAGCAAGTGTCCCCATCCCAACTGCTTTACTTCCTATCCCACAGCTGCCAAGGGTCTTGCAGATCAGGCTGAGGCCCTTCTCTGTAAAGGTGGCTGCATCTCAGCTGGGCTCTGTGTCACCTGGTTGAATTGCTTTGGGATTGCAGTGTTGCCTAAATGATTTATCAATTATTGTTATGGTTATTGTTATTATTATTATTACTACACAGAAGATGTCAAAGAAGCCAAGAGCTTTAATTTTATTTCAATCGATTCCTGAAATACCCGATATTATGTGTTAGCTGCTCAGCACATCTACCTCTGTACATTAACTGCCCTGCAGAGCCTTCATTCAGTGCAGACTGAAGTGCCCTGAAAGTGATACTGATTGCTCCCAGGAGGGAAAGAGGGAGGGAAGAAGGAATCACAGCCACGGGGCTCCTGGCCTCATGCTGGGCCAGCACAGTGTGTGCTCGGCCGCTGGTGCTCACGTACAGCCTGTGTCCCAAGCACGCCTGTTAACAGAGAGCTTCCAGGAAACCATGGAGCAGGCACCGACCGAAAACCATCCTGGTCCTCGCATCCTGCTTCAAGCACAGAGAAAGGGATTGGCAGCAAGCACTGCTGCAAGCAGATGTGACACAGGCTGTCACACACAGCTCTGCCAGCGGCCCCCTCCTGCCCTGTAACTCTATTACCTGAGGCTGATGTCCCCATAATCTCCTTCCAAGGTATCTCATTTTGGAGTAATGATGGCCTCTGCAATGTGAGGATCCTGTCCTGCTGCCTGCATGCACCCATCTCCAAACTCGCTATACGGCCCCTGCTCCTAGCCCTGTCTGAGGCCGTTTGGCAGTCCAGAGATGCAAGGCATGAACCTCACCATCCATTTTTAGACCCCATTTCGCACCAGACACGATTTAAGCCTGAGTAGAGGTGGGTGACCAGACCAGTGTGCAAAGCCGCTGTATCCTGCTCTACTCACTGCATATGTGCTTTGACAAGGAAGCCTCTGAGGTCCACGAAAGGAGCTGAAAGCACCTTTATCACCTGTATTCACACTCCCTCGCTCACTCTCTGAGCTGTGCTGACTTCAAGCTGCTGGATGGGTATTTATTGCTTGTTATTATTGCCCTGCTACGATGATGCTTGGTGCTGCTCTGCAGATCCAAACACCCCTGCTCCCAAGCATGCACAGAAACTGCCCATTGTCGGGTTTCCCTAAAGGATTACAGAGGAACCAGCTGCTTCTCTCCACATTTGCAGCACCTGCAGGGTTTCTCTCTCTCATGCACTGGTTGCTGATCCTCCCTTTCCTCCCCTGGCCCCAGGCTGGATGGGCAAGCAGCAGAGGTAGGAAGGTGAACAGAAAGTACTTTCCAACTCACCTAGGTACAGCCACCCCAAACTCAGCTCCAGAAAACCAGCAAGTGCATCCCTCTGCAGACACCCGTGTGCCAGGAGGGGGTGAAAGGGGTACAGACCCTCCTGCTCTTGCCCTCTCCCACTCCATCTCCCCAGAGCTCCTCACCGGGATGCCCGCTCGGGATCGGTTCCCGGTTTATGCCTCCACACAAACCCCGGCGCCGCTCTGGACTTCAGCTTCCCCGGTACTTGTCACTGAAAAGGCACAATAAAGCCTCTCGGGGGGCAGCGTTTGGGCAACCCGGTCGGAGATCCCGGCGGCTGCTGCAGCCACGGGTGGACAGGCACCAAGATTGGGGCATCTCCCCACAGCTGGAACATTCCAGTCTGGGAGCGAGATGTTGCTCTTCTAGAAGGCGCCCCGGCCGTATATGCGTACGTATGTGTGCAAGGACATGGGCTCCCCGTGAAGCACGGACCCGGTTCTGGCACCGAGCACGGATGAAGTTTGGGGACCTGGTGCCGGTCGCGGGGCTGCGCATCCCTCCTGTCGCCAAGCGCCGGGGGGATCGCAAGGTCACCCCCTGCATCCCCAGCGCTCCTCCCTACACCCCAAACCCCAGTGCCCTATGGCGGGGGAGGGTCCCGCTTACCTGGCGAGACGCGCCGGTCACGGCGGAGATGCGGGAGCACCGGGCGAGGGGCGGCACCGGGCTGGGGGCTGCCGGGGGAGCATCGCCCTCCGCCGGGCGGGGGTGAGTCCTCCCTGCCGCCGGGGACGGGGACTCCCGGGACAGGGACCGGCCCGTCGGCGTGGATGGCGGCGACCGCCTTCAGACGGCGCCGGAGATGCGGCTACGCGCGGCGCGGAGCCGATTTAAGGCCACCCCGTGCCGTGGGTGGGGGAGCGCCGAAGGCCGCCCGCAGCAGGCTCCTGCGCGCCGCGCATCCCGCGGGGCCACCTTAAATG
This sequence comes from Coracopsis vasa, assembly GCA_026283785.1. Classification (NCBI taxonomy): domain Eukaryota; kingdom Metazoa; phylum Chordata; class Aves; order Psittaciformes; family Psittacidae; genus Coracopsis; species Coracopsis vasa. The sequence goes on along the minus strand of JANHGB010050243.1, from coordinate 12,974 downwards.
GGAAAGGGGCAAGAGCGGGGCTGGTGAGGAGGGGAAGGAGCGGCGAGAAGGAGACCTGAAGCGAGTCGGGGAGGGGGGAAGGTGAGCTGGGCTGGGAGTGGAGCTCTGCCCGTCCAAGGGGCAGGTTTTCCCTTCCATGTGCTCTTCCCGCTGAAAGCGATGGGATGGGACTTTTGTTGTCTGTCCCTGGAGGCTCGTTTTGCTGCTAACCGAGTGCTGGAGTGATTTCTGACTCCCCACCGAGGATGCTCCAAGGAGAAGCCACTTGCCATCACGACAGGGTGTAAGGGTTGAATAAAATAAGGTAATCTGTAGGGCACAGCTTGAAGCTGGGGGCCATAATGCTCCCAGGCTTTGGTCTCCCCACTTGTTGCTTGATGGCTCACATCGTGTGCCTCAGTTTCCCTTCTAGCTCTGAGATGGGCAAGGAGTGTGTGTTAGTGCAACCCGCAGCAGAGGCTGCTTGGCCACATGAGCAGCCACAGCCCAACACTGTCTGGCAGCCTCTACCTAGGAGCAGGTTATGTGGGAACAGAAGACAGACCCGCTTTGGTTTTCCCCTGCCTGCCTCCCTTATGAGCTCTGGCTGCCAGCCATAAAGTCACCACACTGCTTGAAGGGGTTTGTGAGAAGCAATTCCTTAGCCTCTCACCTGTGACTGAGTGCAGAGGGCAGAAGGAGAAGCGAGGGCTGTCTGCTCCAAGAGACTTCTTTCCAGCCTTCCCCTCGTAGGGCTGGGCAGCACATGTCCGTACCCCACTTACTGTCCTGAGGATTGTGACTGCACATTCTAATGGTGTCTCCTAAAGAGGTTACCACAGCTTTCAGCAAACCATAAGGTGCCGAAGGTAGCACAGTTCCATGCTCAGGTGGGGACTTGCTCTTTAAGTTCGGCTTCAGGTAACGAAGCTCCTGCTGTGGGATGCACTAAGCAGGGCAAAATGTTTTGAGGTCCTTGGCTGGCAAGTGGAGAACAAGAGAAGTCTGTTCTCTCAGGTTAGCTGACAGGTCTCGGCCATGTTTCTGGAGCAGACATTGCTGAAAACACCTCAGAAAGGAAGACATCAAGTGACATTTACAAAGTGCAACACAGAGGTGAAGCCTACACAGGCCAAAGCAGCAGGCGTGTGTGTGCCAGCATCTCTGCTCACATGGTTCTCCACTTGCCAAAGGGATGCTCTGAGCTGGACAGGTTCAGTGCCACTCTCCTTGCTGCCACGGTCATGGCTGCACAGACCTGTGTCCTCATGCACTTCTCAGCATGAATAGTGACAGCCCTGGCATCCCAGACTGCCCTCACATCCATCCATCCATCCATCCTGAGTGCTGGAGGCATCAAGTCCCCTGTTGTACAGTTGGCCCAGAAGAGCCCTGTGTGCTCAGGGCTGGAAGCCAACATGTGGGTGTCAGGAAATGGCAAGATGCTTCCCTGCAGATGGCTCGGCAGAAGCCTGAATTACTCCTGCACTACTAGCAGAAGCATTACTCTGCTCCAAGAATTAGCGAGCTGGGGTGCTCCAGCTCTGCACTGCCTTCGTTATAGGCAAAGCTGCACCAAAGAAATTGACTGCCTACCCCTGCAAGGCATTGAGCCTCTCAGCATCCCCTGGGACAGGACACAGACTTCATCCTCCTTCTGTGGCTGAGTTGTGAGTTGGAGATGATCCTTGGGTGGACACCCTAACTCTGGGACCTCTCTAGGAGAGCCTGGTTTAGAAGGACTTAAGGCTCCTAGGAATCTCTCTGGAGTGCAAAGGTGGGAGGAAGAGATCAGATCCAAAGTTGCTATCAACTCTGGTAGCCCCAGCCACTCAGACTTTACTTACTCATGCTCCAGGCTCTTCCTTTGTATGTCCACAACCTTTGACATGGCTGTTTCACTGCTACACACAGAGCCACAGTTTATTCAATACATCCCATGGCTGGACTGGAGGAGCTGAGGGTCAGCACTGCAGGAATATGCTCCTTGCATGAAATTTCCATCCTGAAGTCACTGCAAAGCTAAACTCCTTCCCAAGGGGTACATGCTTCAGGATCTCAGAAGAGATGCTGCTGGAGAGGGTAGTTTATTGTTACAGATTTATTCCTGCAATGCTGTGTCAGTCTTGAGGCAGACCCACAGACCACATCCCTGAGTCTTGCAGCAGTTAAGTCATAGGAGAGGAAACACTGTGGAAAGCATCCAGTGACTCCTGCTGCAGAGGAATAAGCACTGTGATCCTCCTGAGGTCTTGCTCCATCTGGGCTGAGTGGATGCAGCTGCTCCCCATCCTCCTGGCTCACCCCTCCTGCTGCTGCTCCTACAAGCAATGCATGACACTGTGAGTGTCTGAGGCATCTTATAGGACTGGGGGAGTGAGTTGTTCATGCTTCCCACTCTCCCTTCTGCTAAGGGATTTGGCTACAGGGATCTTGACGGTGTCCTCTGCTGCAGGCAGGTGTGTGATGCTGTGCTGAGAACTTGCCTCTTCATTGCACTCAAGGTAGTGGAGAAGCAAGCAGAGAAGTTGCTGGTTCCCGGCTGGCATGGTGCATTTCACAAGCAGAAGGTGAGGAAGAGCCTGCAGCAGCCCTGGAGGAGGGCAGAGAGGGGATGTGGGAGAGAAACCTGCTGAAAAGGTCAGTCAGGAGTCATGCCCACAGTGCTGGGGTGGCATCACACTGCCTCTGTAAATACAAAGCTCAAAGCACACTACACGCTCAAGCTAGTGAAACCTTCTCTGTGAGCTGAGGATGTGGTACCCTCTTGCTGCTGGGAGTGAGGATGAGCCCTGGAGAAGACAAGTGTTTCCCTCAGTGTCACCCCTGAAATCTGTATCTAAGGGGTGTGATAAGATGCTCTGATGGGCTTGCCTGCTAAGCCCCTGGTCAGAATACAGCCTGATTGCATTCTCAGTGAGCTATCTTCTGCCTAGCCAGACCCAAGGACTGACCCCCTTCCCACCTCCTTTTCCTCCCAGCCTCCTAACATCACTCCTTCTGGACCTGGTGAAGGAGTGATGTTAGAAGTGGGAACGGGGTCAGGTTCATCTCTCACAAGGTCCAAAGCTGCAGCAGTGCCTCTCTCCTCGTTGTAAACCTGCCTCAGAAGATGTGCAGCAGAACAAGCAGTCCTTGATCTCAAAGCTGCCATCCTTTGAAGAACCTGTGCTTCAGTGAAGCAGCCAGCGGTTTGCTGCCTGAAGAAAGCTGAAAAGCTGCTCTGCAAGCTCTGCAGTTTCACTTCTCTCCCCCTTGAAGCACCAGAACTAAACACTAATCAAGCTATTTCTGCTACAAGCTGGGGAGGAAAGAAAGAGAGATTGTTAGTGTTAATGCTATTTTTAAATACTTTGCAGGCTCTTGAATAGAATGATGATGGAGGCCGGGTAAGGCCCCAGACAGAGACAGATTGATGTGTGGTAAACACATCTGTTATTCTTCAATGGGGAGGCAGCTCTATCAGCAGCACAACTCCAAAGGTGCAGCAAGAAGATGCGGTGAGGACTTTGGCTTGGCGCTCCCAGGGCTCTCTGCCTCTTCCTCAGACAGCCACGAAGCACCAACACTGAGCTTGCAAAACCCCCTGGATTCCAGCTTACAGGAGGGTCGCTGCCTGCGTGCCAGAGCCTCCATGCACCTTCTGTGTGGGTTAAGCAATTGCCTGCCTCTGTATTTGCACCCTGGGTATGGGGTCTCTTATTGAAGCCTAGAGAGAGTGACGGCCTTTGCCCAGATCCTACAAAGCTAAATGGCTCCTGCCCACCAGCTAAAGGCAGAAGGAAAAGGTCTCAAGCTTTGGTCTCACTGCAGCAGCAGAGAATATTCCCATGTGACGCTGGGAGAACAGGATGGGAGCAGGGAGGTGAGAGATGTGCTGATGGAGAAGTTTACCAAGCTCAGGTGATACATTCAGATTGAGTTTTCCCTAGTAGTAGGTGAGAAGCTTGAAGATACAGAGCCTGCATCTGTAGGTCTCCTTGAACTATTGAGCTGTTTGGGCAGGGGCTCCATGTGCACCCAGGGGGTGGCAATTCAGCATCCTGCCCCTCTGGAGAAGTTGTGCAGACAGAAGATATGTATTTGATTTCCATCGATTTATGAGCCATCCTTTAATGTCAAGCAGAGAGTTATATCCTGGTGGTTGATTTCTGTAGGGTGGCTTAAAAAAGAAAGTCGCTCTCTATTAAAATGTCAGCCTTAAGAATAATTTCTATGCCATTCTGTCAGTCTCAGCGCTGTTAAATTCGATAAGGCTTTTCCATAAAGCTTAAGTAGCTGCTTTTATAAGAAACTACATCTTAAATGAGCTATCATTGGAAAGCACGGGCCGGATCCTCTGTGCCACTGCATCAAAGTGATGCAGGAGTAGCTTTTGAAAGCTCTGTCATACAGACCATGACCTCGCTGAAGAGACGCTGCCACTCAACACACACCGATCACAGCAGATCTCTGCACTGCCATTCCCAACAGCCAGTATTAATTCAGTGTCCAGAAAGACGCGAAGGGCCCTGCTTTCCACAGCCACTCTAAGGTGATGTCAAATCCTCTTTTTTCCAGAAGCGGATCATGACATGTCCTTTGTGTGTTCCCTTTGGGAGGCAGAGGGAGGCTGGGGGTGGAGAACAGAGGGCAGTTGTCACCCAGCTCCTCTGCTCTATGAGAAAGTGGCTTCTGTTTCCGAGCTCCTCTCCACACCACATCTTTCATCGACATCAAATTAAACAAGACTTTCTTTTGTATGAGGGGAATGAATGGTTCATGTAAGGGTCAAATAGCACTGCCTGCATAGGCTGGAACCTGCCTCACACAGTATGGGCTTGTCCTGCAGACACACAATCACTATCAGTTGTGTGTGCCCCCAAGGCTGGCTCCCCTGCTGGCACTGGACACATGGGGGCAGAGTCCATACATCCAGGCAGGGAAGGAGGCAAATGCCAGGGCAGGGGTGCCCTCTTTACCACCCAGTGCTGCATCTGTGCAACATCTAGTGGCTGAGCAGGGCTTGGTCTCCACCAGTCACTGGATTAGTGCTTGGATGTGAACCTGAGCATGCTGGGGGAATCACGTCTCTGAAGTCCTATATGAAAGACCTGTACTTGGAGGTCAGGTGATGCGGGACCAGATTCTGATCTGGGTAACAGCTCTGAGTGCTGAGTTTTGTCATTAAGTGAGAGGCAGACATGAATTCCCATGGATTCTCCAAGCACCTGCGTGCCTCCTCCAACACAAGCATGCAAAGAGATCTCACAGAAGCTTTCCATCACAGATAGAACAGAATTTGCCTCCTGCTGTGGGCTATGGACACACGGAAAGATGCACATTGGTCTTTGCTGATGTGCACTTAGGTGTTATTCATCCAGTCTTCTTGTGGGTCCCTCTGACTGCGTGAGGCTGGTAGCTGGGTCTGGGCAGCGCTTTCCCTCATGGGAGTGCCAAATCTCTTGATGGGAGAGCAGAGTTTGTCAAGGCAGAGAAATACGTGGTGTGCAGATGATTTGGTTTCCTCTAAACCTGCTATCTCTCCCTCAACATGGACAGTCCCCATCACTCCAGTGCTTTGGTTTCTGCTTGGGATATAGCTCGGACATTACTGAATCAGTGCATTTAACATTCCTCACTTGCTTTCTGGAAATCCCCTGAGCACTGTTCAGGCCAAGGTGATTACAGCTGTGCTGAGCAGCATGGCAAAAAAGGGAAGAGCTGAATGCCAGGGCATGCTGTTTCCATGTCAGCAGTGAAGAAGTATGTGCCCATGGGCAAAACCAGGACTTGAACAGGATACCAGGCTGCAAATATAAGGGTCCATAGAAGAACTAAGGCCTCTTGGTGATTGCTATATTGTGCTACGCTACCAAATGGAAAGGCTTTTTCTTAAAGCCATCTCAACCTTTAAGCTGCCACTTTTGAGTGATTGTAATGCATGGCCAGCTAAGTAATTTTTGCAACATGAAACTCTCTTTCCAGCTTGAAATAGAACATCACAAAGTAGTGCTGCGACAATGTGATGTGACAATGGCATAAGAGGGCTCAGAAAGCCCTCAGACCCCTGGAGAATCCTCTGCATGAGTTGTACTCATGGGTTATGGAGACGCGAGCCTCAGTTCCACCTTCCATTCAAGATAGGGTTAGGGTTCAGAGAGCCACAAAGCCCACAAGTCCAGGGATACTGGGGCTGTAAAAAGCATGGCAAGATGACTACGGCACTGCACCAACATTGTTCTTTTTGCATCTTTCTCTTTGGCCACCTGTGGTGCTTTAGGAGCAAGCACCTGACTGCCTTTAAGAACCAGAGGCAGTCCCACTCAACCTGAAACAGGTGGGAATACTCTCTGTGCAAAGAAATGGGATGAGCTCATGAGCACTGATATGGAATTTCCTTCCTTTCCATCCTCCTCCAATCTGTTGACCTCATCTCAGCACTGAAGAGGCCACTCTGCGTGGGAGACTCGAACGGCAATTCAGACTTTGGGCTTGTTTGGCTCTCAGCACCTCACCCACACAAATCCTGCCCATAGTCATTATTGTGGTATCTTCAGAGCTACTTCCAGTGAGAAACTGTCATGGTTTAACCCCAGATGGCAACTAAGCACCACGCAGCCGCTCACTCACTGCCCCCATCCCTGGTGGGGTGGAGAGGAGGATCAGGAAGGGATGGGTTGAGATAAGAACAGTTTAATAATTGGAATCAAATAAATGATTGTAATAATAATAATAATAGTAATAATAGCAGCAATAATAATAAGAAAGAGAGAGGAATAATCCCCAAGAAACACAAGTGACGCACAATACAATTGCTTGTCACCCACTGACCAATACCCAGCCTGTCCCCAAGCAGTGACTGGCTCCTGGCACAACTCCCCCCAGTTTGCATACTGGGCATGATGTGCTGTGGTCTGGAATATCCCTTTGGCTAGTATACGTCACCTGTCCTGGCCATGCTTCTTCCCGGCTTCTTGTGCCCCTCCTCACTGGCAGAGCAGGAGACTGAAAAGTCCTTGATTTAGAATAAGCATTACTTAGCAACAACTAAAACATCGGTGTGTTATCAGCGTTGTTCTCAGTCTGAAGCCAAAACACAGCAGTGCACCAGATACTAGGAAGAAAATTAACTCTATCCCAGCCAAATCCAGGACAGAAATGCTGGGAGAAAAACATTGGGTAGACGTAATGTGCTGGCATCACATGCACCTCGTATCCCCTCCTTATTCATGATGAAAGCCCTCCTTGTTCTTTCTGTGCTTATCTCAGAATCAGCCGTGGACCAGGCCAGGGACATGAAATAAGCATGAATGTACAAAGGCTCAATGCACGTGCGTCCATACATGGACATGTGTGCACATTATTACTGCACACCAGTGCTGCTCAAGACGTAAAGTTAACTTGAGTTAACTCCTCAAAGAAGTTATAATTCATTCTTCATCTGTCTTTGCAGGTCCGATTTCGCCAAGCAAGACTAATTTTGTCAATAGGGCATCTACGTGCAATGGTGACCAAAGGGGAGCTAATACTGTCAGTAAGAAAGAGAGTACACATGTACTTTTGTATCCTTTAAGGCTTGAATAGACCGGGAAGTTGAGTTGTGTGGCAATAGAGTAACAGTTATTGCTCTAGCTATGTTATTTTAACTCCCTTATGTGCATAATCTGTTCTGGAATAAGAGTAATTACTCCAAAGTAAGAAAATGCTTTTATTCTAGAGCAGCATTTCCCTGAGGGTGAATTATACTAAGAGCAGAGTATGCACCAGTTTTTCCTTACTAAACTTCGGGATGCAAACGTTATTTTCTCATCTGCATCAGAATGAAAATCAGATTCTTCTGATTTTTTTCATGGAAAAATAAATCAGAAAGGGCAGGAATTGCTCCTTAGCAGCCCACTGATCGGTGTCAGCTATGGTTGGAGGGCCCACGCTATGGGGTCCCTTGACTGTCTGATTCATGGATGGACATTTACTCATAAGTCTTGCTTAGAGAGGGAAATATCCTGAAAACACTTCTCTATAGGTGCATGTTCTGACTCCTTTTCTCTCTCTTTTAGTTTTTTAGTTGAAAAGTGCTTGTCCTTGAGAAAAGTTTCATCTTTGATATAATCAGTTGGTATTTTCCAGCGAAACACTGGTTTGTTAAAAAATTCATGACCAGCCTTAGTAGTATTAGCATAGATTTAATGGTATAATTATCTAACTATAGTTATGCTGGTCAGTTCCCTGAGGTACCAAAGCTCTAAGCTCATTTTCTTGTGTGCGTGCGAGCTCAAATGATAATGCAAACCAAGTAATCCTCTTCCCTGAACATCAGTACCTCATCTATTCACTGGAACTACCCTTGCTAGTGGTGCTCTATAGCACCTATGTGATCTTGCCTGTGCCCCCTCCTGCCCTTCAGTCCCATGCCCTGCCCTTCCTGGGCTCCCCACGTTATACATTATTATATGCTAACATCTGTTGTAGCATAGGATCCTCTTGAGGTTTCAGCAGCACTTTGCCTTCTAATATGCAAAATCCACTCTCATTGCAGGGTCTTACCCCTTTGCCCTCTGTCTGCAGCACTGCCAGCACCCAAGATTGCTCTCAGGCTGGTGACCTTGGAGCAGCAAGCTGTGTCATCTCATCACCAGCCTGCCTGCCAGCTTGCCTTTGCCTTCCCACTGCATCCTCCCCCTCCACAGGCACACTTGGAGCTTGTCGTAGCATCTGCTGCCCTCTCATTTGGAGTCTCACAGTGAACGCTGCTGCCCTCAGCTAACTGTCAGTATTTATCATGACATCCCATTAGCACAATCCACACTAATGACTGTGAAAGATGCATCCATTTCCATTTTCTAAAGGGCTTCTGCTGGCTGGGATCCAGCCGCAGGGTGAGGATGGGGGGGTAGCAGGGGGACAAATCTCCGTGTTGACAGAGCAAAGCATACACCTCATTACCAAGTGTTCTTCTCACTAACAGCTCTGTAGCTGTCAGGGGCGAGTGAGGGATTCCTCTCTTGGCAGCTTGGTGCTCAGTCAGGGCACTGCAAGGTGTGAGCTGGCTGGGGGGAGATGGGGGAACCTCCTGCCTTTTGCCATCTACATGGACAGGGCAGGTATCCAGTTGACCAGACTGCAGTCACCCAAAGCTGCCACTTCTCCCTGACGTGTGTGTTAAAGGGTTAAAACTGCAGTTGCATTCCCAGTGTGGAAGAGTCAGATGATAGGATGCAAAACGTTAATAAGCAACCTCTTGGGAAGGGGGTGTATATGGTGGGGAGAGGGGCAGGACTAGGGACCCATGATGCAGCCTCTCCCTACCCTACATAGCACCCAGTTTGCCCCTGATGTGCAGGTGTATGTCTATATGGCCCCACTTGCATTCTTTTTCTCTCCAAATAGCCCCCAGTGAGGAAGGATTCACTTCTCCCAGACATCCAGCACCCTTTCCAACACTTTCTTAATCCAAATCCTGTTTGTGTCCCTTTCATCCGTCTGAAAGGGGCTTTATTGCAAAGGAACTGAGTGACTTGACTAACACACCTGAAGAGAGGAAACGGGCCAATGGGAGATGCTTGTTGTTCCACCTGGGCTGTGCATTCTAAGTAGAAATAAGCCAGTTCTGGTACAATAAGACCAAAAAAATAAGGGTTATGAGAAATCAGGTTTGGTTTCTGAGCCAAACCCCGATCTCTTGCAGGATGCCCTGGTGGATGTTTCGGTTTAGGTGAAGGTGGAAGAGCGTATGGAAGGCAGAAACCCAGGGCAATCAAACGTAGTGGCACTGTTCACTTCGTAGGACCTGACACCATTTATCCTTGCCCATCTCATGTCCTGACTCCAAAAGCTCCCACCCAGTGCTGGCAGAGATCACTGTTATCCAGCACAGAGGCTGCTATACAAATGAAACACAGTAGAGAGAACGTCCATCCCTGCCTACAGGAAACTTTTCCATAATCCAGTGGAACTTTGGCTGTGTGACTTTCCTGATACCAAGTTGGAACTATTCTCTTTTGCTCCTACTAATGCTGGCTTGTCTGTCTGCCTTGGCCTTCAGCTATTGATGAATAGCTGTGTTTGCTTTTGGTCATCTATTATCCGTCAGATATAGATTTAACTTCTGTAATACTTGCTGTAAATATGACCTTCTAGCCCTCTGACTGGTCCCATCATTTTTCTCTGATCTCCAATTCCAGCAATTGCCAGAAGTGCTACAAGTAAACAGCTGATGTAAACTCTTGCCAGAGCCAGATTTCCTCCCATCTATGTCAGGCGCCCAAAGCAACAAGGATCATTTCCAGCACATTTTGATATTAAAACCTTCTGTTTAGTTGGTGCTTGCTCTCCTTAGGACCTATGCTGTTACCAGAAACATTTCGCATATCTTTTATTTGCTGAGTATGTGCTAGCAATAGTTTAGCCTTGACTTTTTAAAATGAATCCCATCTGGACATTTCCTGCTGAGGTTTCCAATCTCTCTCTCTCTCTCTGTTCCTTGTTTGCTTTGGTCTTCATTATTTCATCCCCAAGGATCCACAGAATGGTTCTATAGTTCTCCTTTGATGTCTATCCTTGTCTCCACTGCCTGTATGCTCTCCGTTTGCATTTTAATTCATTGGGAAGTTCCTTGCTTGTCCGAAAGGGCCTTATGCTGAAATACCCAGTCTTCCTGCCCACATTCACCGCTATTTTTCTCTGCTTGTGAGCATTGCTTTGTCCCTGTAACATTTTGAGGTTCCTAAGAAATTCCTGGGTTTCCTGTTGCCCTCCCACCAGATATCTTTCTCTGCTGACCTTGATTCAGAGACTGACCATTTCATTGCATTTCTGTACAGTAAAGGAGCTCCTTTAAACAGGACTGAGCTCCCTTTCCTATTCTCCCCGTCTGTCCTTCCTAAACAACCTTTAACCCATTCATGACCACAGCTCCAGTTGTCAGCAATATCCCACCATGTCTCCGCTCTCACACGGTTCTTCCTTGCTCACTGCAGACTGAGAGAGAGGAAGCTGGATACAGGTTAACTCTGTTCTTCCATGTGATTTGCCTTTGGGCAATAAACCTCTTGTGTTGGTTCCTGGTCATGTTTCCTTACCCTGTGATCATCAGTATTGTGGTACACTGGTTCCTCCCCTGCTGCAGACTGGAAAACTCTATTGTCTGGTGTTACTGAGCAGAAGGAAGGGTTTTCTGAGGCATGACAGTGAAAAAACTCGTAAACCAAACACATAAACATACATATTAAGATCTTCAGATTCAGAATAAGGATAAAAAGAATACATAGGCCTTAGCAATAAAACATTTTACAGCTTCAACCTGATTTTCACCGCTGCCCTGTCAGATGGGTACTATACATTATATGCTGTGACAGGGTGGTCTTGCTAAAAGCAAAATGATGTGTGATGTGAGTGAGAGATTCATGGTGCATTGGAGACTGTCTTGTCTTGCTTGTCTGGCCAAGCTTTGTGTGAAACTGATACGCTCTGATTATCTGTGATAATATGACCTGATGGCCAGAGGGAGCTCCACTACACAGCACTAAAGCAGAAAGAGCTCTGCAAGGCTTGGTGGAACATTTCTGAGTAGGCTGAGACACTCTGATGGAGTAGAGGAGCACCAGTTACACTCTGCTTCACCTAGCAGATCTACTGGGTCTGCAAACCAGAGCCAGACACATTACCACACTAGACCTTGCCAACGTGTATTGCCTGCAGGAGGGATATAAGTGCAAATCTGCTTTGCCACCTTTTAAGTGCTACACTGCTTTCTGGACTCTGGGGCCACAGACAGCATTCCAGCATCTCCTGGGTTTCTACAGCTCCAAGTGGAGGATACGGCAGCCTGGTTAGAGGACACAATCTCTTACGGAAGGAATGTTCAATCCCAGTGAAATGAGTTGAAAAAGTAAATAGTCAAAGTGGGGATAGCTGTCAGCATTCATCACCTTTACCTTTTCTGTTAAACATAACTGGCTGCTTCAGAGAGCCAATGCTTAAAGTATCTGATGGGCAATGGAAAGGTCAAACCCAAATAGTTTCTAAGGTTGGAGTTGTAGGGGAAGTGCTGAACTCCTAGCTTTAAAAAGCAAGGAAATTTGAGGGATAAGGAGGTTAATATCAGAGGTCTATTTTTGAGGTTTTGCTTATTACCATGTCCCTCTGACCAGTTTACTGAAAATAAGCCAAAAAGAAGAGAAGTAAATTAGATGGGAGAATGTCAGTGCACCTTTGATGCAATGGAAGAAGCCCTGAGCCCAGAGCCAATGTTGATAAGCTCTGATTTTAAGAGACCATTTATAGCACAAATGTATATGACGAAAATAGGACTGGGAGCAGTAGCCAAGAGAAGGACATGAAGAACAGCATACGTTATATCAAGAAGAAAATGTGCCCTTGGGAGCCACGGTACAGCACTGGAGAGAGGCTGTCTGGCAGTAACTGAGTTCTGCAGAGCCTTCAGGTCTGTGCTTGTTGTAGTGAGAGGCCAGCATCCTCCGGCTTGCTTCAATACACAGAGAGACAAGGATGCACATATAACAAGATACCACTTGGTTTCACAGTCCTGAGGTGAAAAAACAAACAAGAAGCCATAGAAGAGAATAGTTAATCATGGGGAGGATGTAATTGTGCACAAAGGGAGCTGAGTGAGGGAGGCAGAGCTGGGGTTTTTGCTTCCCCAAAAGTGTAATGGTTCTGCTGAGGAATGGGTAGGTTAATCATGCTGGCAGGCAGGCTGACATTAGAAAGCTAATTGTCTACCAGCTCCTGTGTACCCAGCAGTGAATGAAAGTGTTAGCTCTGGGGTGGGAAAACATTTATGTTCTTTCCATGAGGAACTTAGAAGAACTGGCCAGTGTCTCTGATTTAATTCTTGAGATAAAGCTCATCACTATTCCTCAGAGAAAAACAATCCTCTGTCTGAAGCCAAATCTAACACCAGACTCTGCCAAACACTACACACAAACACACGCCTAATTACTCAATAGCAATAATGAGTTTTTGCTCACAGGAGTAAGTTTAGCATCCCCCTG
>JANHGB010050240.1:9547-22672 GCA_026283785.1 Coracopsis vasa | reverse complement strand
GCCAGGTTGGACTCAGCTTTGAGCAAACTGGTCTAGTGGAAGGTGTCCCTGCTCATGGCAGTGGCCTGGAACTGGATGAGCTTTAAGGTCCCTTCCAACCCAAACCATTCTGTGATTCTATGATCATTGTTCTCTAGTGCTGATATGGAAAATTACTGGACTGCTCTAGAAGGTTCATCCTTCTGTCTTGGCAGTGAGTTCAGCATGCCCTTTCTGGCGTTAACGACCTCATGTCCAAAGCCCCAGGTTTCCAGAACTGGCTGCTTGCCTTTGCTCAGAGCACTTGGCTTAGCAGCTCTTTTGTCACAATAAATCAGAATTCCACTTGCAGGAGACACAAGGGGAGGGGGATGTGTGCGTCTCCTCTCCTGAAACCATAGGTTGGTATTTCCAGAAATATTTATAGACAAAAAAACCAAAACTCAATGTGTAGCAGGAATTGCGATCAAATAGAGGCTGGAGTCTTCAAAATGGCGGATGGTTGGTAACAAGGACATCACCTTCATTGTACCCTACTCTGCTTTCCTGGGAGGGACACACACAATAGGCACACTGTGTCTTTCCACTGCTTCTGTGAATTGGCCACAGTTGACCCTGTGGTAGAGCTAGGGATGTGTATGTCTTGTCTGCTTGGAGCTCCTCTGCATGGTGTCCTATTGCTAGTGTCTTATTTACAGGCACTGGCTTCCTGCCCTTACATTCCAGGAGCAGGAACATCAAGAGCGCACAGAAAATTGAGAAAAACAGCTCAAAAGAGTAAAACCATTTGAAAACGTGTCTGTTCCCCAGGCACTCCTGGGAGAACATGAACAGTGTGTTTGGAAAAAACCCAACACCTTCCTCTTCTCCTATAGGAACAGTTCAACCTGCTGAAAATATGTTATTTGACTTCAAAAGCTGTCTGGGAACCTGAACACCACCCTCATCTGTGCAGCTTCAGCCTTTTTGAGCCAGTCCTAAAGCCTGCAGGCAGGAGGGAAGGCAGTTGTCTGCCTTTGCCTCCCAGGCAGCAGCAGTGATGCTGAGTAGACTCACTCACAGGAGGATAGCCCGTTTTCTTTTAAAATGTTTGTAATTAAGAGCTCTGGTTCCCTGGTCATGTGTGTCCTATAAAGCATTAAAAATAAAGCCATTAAATGAAAGAGGCATCATCGCTGCTCTTGAAAAACAGAACAGATCAGCAAAAAACCCCATACACCAGAAGGAAGCAGAGTTTGTGCTGCCTTTCCAGCCCTGGAATGCTGCAAATACAAATACTTAGGGTCATTTGTGAATGCAGCTGAAGCTGTGGAGTTACCACCCTGACATTATCTACACAAACACAATTAAATCTGGGGTTTGTACCCTTCAGGTTGCAGCCACCCCTCTTTCAGAGCGACCAAAATGCTCAAGAAAGCAAAGCAGGTGCAAGAACAGGCTTGTGTTTGTGATCACAGAATCAGCACGAGAGTTTAAGGTAATTGCATTTTGTGTTCTTTTTAACATGTCTTCTGTCATGGAATGGGTTGGGTTGGGTTGAAAGGGACCTTAAAGGTCATCCAGTTCCAAGCCCCTGCCATGGGGAGGGAAACTTTCCACCAGAGCAGGTTGCTCCAAGCCCTGTCCAACCTGGCCTTGAACACTGCAGGGGTGGAGCAGCCACAGCTTCTCTGGGCATAGTTAGTACATTACTAGTGACTGAAAAAGCCAGGAAATGCTGCATTAAACAGCACTCACATGCAGTCCTGCTTCTCCCACCACTGCCCGCACACCCGTGCAGCCTCAGCTACTCCGGCACAGGCTGCACTGGCATCAACACGTTCAGCACAGCCTCACAGCCCTGCTGAGACATGAGCCAGAGGCCAGTCACCACTTGGGGAGACTGGGGAGAAGACTGCAACCGTAGGAAGACTCCTCCTGTCCCCCAGCTGGTCACAGCTATCTCTCCAAATGTTTCCTCAAGGCAAGCCCCCCAGTATTTCACCCCACCAAAGCCTGAGGACATCCTTGTCCTTGGCGAAGTTGCTGATTTAAATTGGAGGCACTCAGCTAAATCTTTTAAGTGAAAGATAGCAGGATTAAATTCCACTTTTGATATAATCCTCAACCCCATCTTCAAGGGAAGTGCAGTGTTGCCTCCAGCCCAGGCTGGTGCCTTCGTGCTGAATCACTCTGATCCAGAAGTAAATAAAGCTCTTTGAAAAAGGGCAAATGTTTTCTCAGCTGCTCTTCTTCCCTTCAAAAGAGGGGCTGATTGAATTTTTTATGTCTGCAGACATAAATACATGCAGTCAACAAATGCTTCTTAGTAAGAAGCTATCTTCACAAGATAGCTGGTTTTTGGAAAGTATGTTGTGAATCCATGGGACACTCCTGGATCACACTGTTCTCCTTACAGCTTTTCCTTCTCATTTCCTTCAGTACTTTGCATTTTATGAACTCCTAAATGGGCTGATTTAAGTCACTGCAAATTAATCTTAGCACGTTGTCAGTTCAGGCTCCCAGTGTCCCCAAGACTTTCTGCTCAACCCTGGAGCTGTGCTTGCCCTGGGAGGCAACAAATACAAACAGCCCTTTGGCAAGAGGCACAGCAACAATCTGAAGGGCTGCTCTGGATGCTGCTGTGCCCTTACCCATCTCCTGAATGGTTGTATGCTCCTTCTCCTCCAGCTCCAGGTCTGAAGCTAGAGCTGAAGCCTAAAACCCATGGGGCAACCTTTCTACCATCTTAGGCAGACCAAGGGCAAACTTACAGCACGTGCTAAGCTCAGGACTGAACACTGTGAACCCCAGCCCAGCTCTCCTCCACTGTGGGTATTGCTAGAAACTAGACACGAGCATTCACTCACACAGGTGCAATATTTGCCAGCCTAAGAGGGCAAGTTCACGCCACCCTGAGTCCTTGTGCAGCACAAACTCACAGCCTGCCCACATGGAGAGATGGGGACAAGCTCAATGGATGGCAGCACACTTCCCTCCCGCCCCAGGGCTGAACCTTGCCTGGCTGCAGGCACAATGTCAGGCCTAAGTCCACTCTTGTCAGATGCTCTCACCACAGTCATAGAATCACAGAATGGTTTGGGTTGGGAGGGACCTTAAAGCTCATCCAATTCCAATCCCCTGTAACTAGCTAGGGACACCTTCCATGAGACCAGGTTGCTCCAAGCCCTGTCCAACCTGGCCTTGAACACTGCCAGGGAATGGGAAATATACCTTACCCTGGCACAGACTGGCAGCTTGCAAACAGCCTGGCTGGTTTTGAAGGCTGCCTTGAAAATGTCACCTGGTGCACAGCCTCCAGCCAGCCCTGAGCCAGTCCCATCCAATCCACCATCTGCAGCAGCAATATTACCATGAATTTCCTCTCCCCGTACATGACTTCGCAGCAGCAGACACGTGTAGCTCATTGTGGCAGAAATTAATGTGCCTAACATAGACACATCCCACACAGCTACCCCACTCAGCTTCCTCACTGCATCTACTCATCACCCCTTCAGAAAACCTCAAGGCTGTGAATGCAATATCAAAATAACACAGGGCATTCTACTTACCTGTTTTTTTTAATTAAACTGCTGAAATTAATGCAAAGCTGCTGTGCATTTTTTCCAGTCTTCCCACTGATGTGCTGCAGGGCTTGGGAAGGGTGTCTCACAACTGAGATCTAGCTAGTCACAGACTCCAGTAGGTTTATTGCTTGTAATAATATATAGCCTTGGCTCAACTCTGTGAATCCATTGCTTTCCCTCAGATAAAATGTTAGATTGGACGTGTAAGTATTTTTACTGTGCTGTTCTCCTTGTCCATTTAAGCCATAAAAACCAAGGGCACAGATATTCAAAGCATCTTTTCTCAGCTACAAGTAATCTATGATTAGTCACAAATTACAGGCTAACAGCACGCATCAGCCCAGTGCGTACCAACAGGAACCAACAGTGTGTACCCAAGTCCTGATGGCAACAGAATTGCGGCAGGCAGGAGAGGCTTTGAACACAATGCAACTCAACACTTGTGAGATTGTTGCTCCTTTTGAAATGTCAGTCTCGCTTTCTCCTTTTCCATCCTGTATAAATGCATGCTGTCAGCCCTAATGAAAGGGAAATGTGTCAGGTAACAGGGCCATTGCTGTGGGTATGATGCTGTTCAGGATAACACCCAGCTCTGGAGTAGCACCTGACGTTTTGGAAAGGGTTGTCTTCTCTGGGAGAGAAAACAATCTGCTGGGTCAGATTGGCCATGGGGCTCAGACACCTTTTCTCAGGAGCTCTGGCAGCAAACCTATACTTCAAGCACTGAGAGGGAAAGCCCAATAGCACAGGCAAAGGGTTTTTCCAGCAGAAGCTTGCCAGGTTTAAAAAGGACAGTCTGGCCATCTCCTGGATCAGGAATCACAGAATGGTTGGGGTTGGAAGGGACATTAAAACTCATCCAGTTCCAACCCCCTTCCATGGGCAGGGACACCCTCCAGTAGACCAGGTCACTCAAAACCCTGTCCAACCTGGCCTTGAACTGAGAGCAAAGTATGTTCTAGCAGCTTACCAGTGATTTATCTTTTCTTTTGAAGTGCCAAGGAGATCAAAATAATCCCCTTCTTAGATTACCATAAAATCCAGGCTTAGTTCTGGTGGGAAATGGGAACAAACTGTCCCTCTGGCAGTCACTGTGCAGGCACTGACTCACACCTCCATGTCAGGAGTGAAATAACGACACTGTGACACTGGGAGGGCTTCAAGCTCAGTTTTGGAGTGGCTTTATGTTACCTGAACAGTGTGAAAGAGCATTGGGAGAATGCATCTGCATTGCAGGGACCAGCTGAGGGAACTCCAGCTCCTTCCTGATGAATGTCAGGCTGTGAGGGAATACCTTGTGCAGCAGGACCTAGAGATCTGCTGCAGGACTTGATCTCTCCAAGTGGCCAGTCCTCTTGGCTCCCATCAGAGTAGTGACCATGAAAGTCCTCAGTACTGCCCATGATCCTCCACATCCAAAACAGTTGCCATTCAGTCAACTGAAAGGGACTCAAGACCAAGCCCATGTTCCAGCAGTGGATGGGAAGGTTCTGGAGGTAGAAAACACACTTATCTTGCTTAAAACTGGAGCTTAACAAAAGTATGAGTGAAGGTCCTGAGACGATAGGGTCAGAAGTGGAAATTTTAAATGGATTGATCTCTTCAGGGCTTTTTTTCTGAGCTTAGCTTCACAATTCAGTATTTGACATAAGCAGAGATGTAAAATCTTCCTGCAGTGATGGAGAAGACAGTCTCTAGTGCTGTTCGCTGGTCTATGGGCAGAGAAAAGAGATGAAGTTTCTTTGGAGCTAAAGCTCTGAAATATGCTTGTAAGGAAGCTGGAAATTCCCATCCCAACACTTTTTTTCCCCCTTCTTCCTCTGTGAGAGGGAAAGCTTTTTTTTCATCTGACCTTGCCTGGACATGGGCTCATGTCGTGTGATTGACCCAGGAGCACTCTATTTCCCACAAACTCTGCTTGAATGTGCAATGCACTTCCAGGTCCTGGGTGACGGTGTAAAGTTCAGCTAAGGATCATTCTGTTTAGCTGTGCTACGGGCTCATAATCCCAGTGGGTCAAAATGTTTAGAGTTAAAGAGGTTACGGGCTTTTCTGAGGGAGTATTTAAACTCCATCTGTCAAACCACTTACATAGAAGAAATTTATAGACTCTGCCAGCAAATTGCTGTTTCCTTGTATTTAATTTAGCAGCATGCATTGTTTTCATGGTGCCCTAAGAGAATAATTAATCTGTGGCAAATATATGTGTATAAAAATTATAAACGCTGGATTTATAAAACCAACACCAATAAAGAAATTCAAGGAGGCACATGTTGAGGAGAGCCTCATCAAGAAGTCTCTTGGTGAAACTTTCAGAATAGCTTAAGGGCTTGATCTCTTCAGAAAGCTGTTTAAGGGACTTGAAACCTGCTTCATATTCAGCTTAATTGTAAAACAAAAAACCCAACCCAACAACCTAACACTTGCAGACTTTGCATATTAGAAGGAGCATAATAATAATATAAAATAGGCAGAGCTTTCTCTCAGGGTCTAAACAAGTTTGAAAATGAGGAAGTTTGGTATTGCCCCCTGACATCTATATTATATACTGAAGTGCAGAATCATAGCAAGTCTGATAAATTAAGGGCTTCACAGATTGTTTTCTTTCCATTTACAGGAGAAAAAGCAGTGCAGGAACTCAAGTGACATCTTCTGCAAGACAGAGACCACTTCAGTTTCTCTAAGTTGCTTTGAAGAAGGTGAACCTACTGCCAATGTTTGACAAGGGAAAAGTGTAAGGCTGTGGTTAAAGCAATGACTAGGACATGATAAGCATTGCTCAAATGTTTGTCCTTGAAATACCCAAGCTGAGATGGCTTTCCTACTCTCTACCTTTTAGACAAAAGAGGTATTTCTATTGACTGAATGCAGGTCTGTTACAAAGAAACTCAGACTAAAGATGGCAGTGGGGGGTGTGTGTGTGAATAATCCTTACTGAAGCAAGTTCTCCCATGGACAAAGGAGTGTTGAAGCTCAGGTTCCTCCAGGCTTAGCTGACCTTGACATTCCCTGCTGTAACAACACACAGGCCGCTCTCATCTGCAAAATACTCCATATACACTGAAATACTTAAGATACCATTTCTCCATTTCTAACCCTTTCTCCCTCCCCCTGCTACTCCCTAGGCATCTCCCATCCTTCCTCCAGACCCCCACTGCAACAGCCTCACCTTCCCCCCTTGGCTGGATTTTAGATGTACCAAGTAACTGCTGCCTAACAGGGTGAACAGCAGCTGCCTTTCCTCGTGCTAAAAGGAGGTCTGTCCCCTGTCCCTGTTGTGACTGCTGCCCTTTAGCACAGGGGGCTAAAACTGGGCAGTGGACTGAAAGGTGAGTGGGAGCAACCCCCCAAGACAGTTTGTGTGTGTGTGAGTCTCACTTGGAACATTCAGCGGGAGAAAAACAGCTTAAGAAAGTGAAGGCAACTTTCAATACAAGCAATTTTCTCAAGCAGATAATTGGAAACATGGGGAGAGGGGGAATGTGAGATGGTTAGTTTGGGGGTTTTCAGTTTCTGATGCTGGAAAAAAGATAACAGACAGGCTTTCAGTATGAAGCAGCATAACAGTACTAACCTTGGTACTTACATTCTTGGTTTTCTTTAACAGCTAAATAAATCAGATGCACTCCTAGGACCTTCATCAATCATATAAAAGGAAAATGTTTATTGGCGTGATAAACAGCCAACTCTGATGTCTCCCATCAGGTAGGACTGGCAAAAAGAGCAGAGGGAAAAGAAAAATCACAGAGCCACAGAGCTGTCGAGACTGTAAAGGACCTCTGGAAGTACTCTGAAATGCCTAAATATTACAACTAAAACTGAAGGCAGCATAAACACTTGGCTGAATCAAGCTCAAGGCTGTTGCTTGCTTCCCAAATGCGCAGCGGGGTGTGCAATTTTGCTTGCTGTTTATTTTGGTAGCAGGACTGGTGCCGCTGTGGTTATCACAGAAGGAGCAAGAAGGGGAGAAGTACCATCCCGGTTTAACACTAAGCGCAAGATGAACAGCGCACTGCTCAGTATGTTGCAGGGACTAGCAAATGCAAGAAGAAAGGCAAGACCCAGAGAAGTCTGCAACCCATTTGTGTGGAGCTCCACCACCTCTTCATTATCAAGTTTCCAGATGGAGTCTTTGTCTGCTGCTTCCATAAACCCCTTCCCACCCACACACATTCCTTTCCAGCAATGCTGCTTTATTTGGCTTCTCATTATCTTTTCATTAAATCCATTTAATTGGTGCATTTAACTCTTTGTGCTCCTTAACAGTGCCTCTGATGTCACTTGTTTACTGAAAAAGCAGTCACAAGTCTCAAGTATGACATTTCAAAACAGCATCTAAATTGAGAAAGGTCCTGACAGCTCCAGTGTCCAACTGCGCTAGCTCCATTAACTCACTTCATAAAACACTAGGCATGATAAGGCAAGCCGGACTTTATGAGCTGTGAGGCTGTCCAAGGCAAAGTCTACACACCACCAGGGTATTTCCAGAAATCCAAAGTCTGCTTTTCCATAAGCTCCTGTAAGACAACAAAGCTGCATCCCCCTGCAATGAACTATATGCCGCTTTTGCTGCGTCTAATGCAGACCAAAGGGGATCCTTTCCACACTGCTCAAAGAACAATTAGTTTACTTCATACATATGCTATACCTGGTCTGAGTTTTCATAGCCAGATCTATCACAAATATAAGGAGGAAAATCCCAAGTGGGAGAGGTGCCAGCAAAAACCCTGATATAATTACACCAGGAAGGAAAAAATAAGATAATCCTTTGGCAATTTGATTTTAGCTGGGCAACTGCTGCAAGCCTTACACACAAAAATGTACCAACCCCAGGGCACCACCAGCTGCATCCACATTGGGAACTTTGTCAGTATAAGCCCCACCACCTCCCTTTTTATTGGTGCAGCCAAAATCTGCCTAGACACTGTCAAAGGCAGAATGCTGCTTTGATACAGAGCAGGAAGCTTTCTCCTTCTCAGTGAGGGTTTTTGCTGGGGGACTGGGGACAGGGAGAGGTTCTCTTCCCAGGGTTTTGCTCCACAAGACTTACTTTTCTACTGAGTAAGTAGACTGAGCAGGTAAAGCAGCCTTCACTGGGCCTGGTGCCCATATGTCAAAGCATCAGAAGAAGTGCAAAAGGTAGACCAGTTAAAAGAACAGCCTTAGGACCGCGCAAGGGTATAACCACCTACATATCCTCTGCCAGTGTTCTGTTGGTCAGAACACAGCACGGCTACTTGCTAGCAGAAACCTGTTGCACAGGTATAACCGAAAAGTAAAGGCTTTGCTTTATTCTCAAACCCATTTGTTACTTCTGGACAGAAAGAGTGAAGCCCTTCTAAACACAGGCTGTGGCAGGGAAATCAGGATTTAGAAAACACCAGAAAAACAGCAAAACCTCCTATAATGCAACACGTGCTTAACCCAGAGCAGTGTTTTTCTGCAACACCACGCTCCTGGGAGGAAGGCACCTTGCTGAGTGTCTCGTTGTGAGGCTTTGGCAGAGAAGAGTCTCCACTGCCTTGTCTTGCCAACAGAAGCAGGGCCTCGATATTGTCAGTGAAAACACCACGTCTCTGACATGGTAACAACATGGGTTAAATCTCTGTCGTGAGCCAGGCGAGTTGTAGTTTTAACACGTTAACATGTTCTACCAGGGGAAAAGCTGGAGTATTTTTAGCATGGCCTGAGTGTTTGTCTCTGCACTGCTCTGGCCTTTTTTGGAATTCTTAACTTTGGAAACAAATACAATACCCTTTGCAACAGTGAAACACCACCTATTTTCTTTTATTGTTTGCCACACAGACGACTGCGAGTTGTATTTCTGAAGACGTTTATGGAGAAACATAAACCAGCTACTTTTGACACAGCTTAACAACAGCTTTCACAACTTAAACATCCCTAATTCCTGCCCATGCTCCCCAGCCTTTCCTACTTACATGCTTATTTCTGACAAAAAACCAGCGGAGAAATCATTTTTCTTCATTATGAAATGCAATCCCAAGTTGCTGTTTGAAGGTATCGCCCCTTGCTCTCCTGTTTGAAATGGAGTGTGCACACCAAGAGGAGTTGATGAAACACACTGCAAACTGCATCCCATGCAACTGCCTCTCATGCAGTCCCATTTCCAGGATATGCCAGGGACAAGCATCTGATGACAGTATGTTTGTTTTTAATCACAATAAAACCCCACAGCTGCATTATTCCCTCCACCGTGCTGTGCTGGGGACAGAGCCCAGCAAGTCAGAGTTGGGTATAAAGAAGGAGATGGAGTTTAAGCACAAAAGTAACAAGAATTGATGCAAGGCAAGTCTGAGGACTGAAAGGAGAATCACATGGGGAGAAGGAGGAACTCTTCCCTTCTCCTATTATCTAACCCATTTCGAATAATACCCCCTTCCTCCTCCCTTCTGCCTGGCACTAGCATAAGCATGGAACACAGCTGTAAGACACAGATGTCAGACGGTCCACGCTGCACACAGCTGCAATCAGCATGCCCAGGGACTGTCAATGTCCAGGCCACACAAACAAGTCTCCCAGGCAAACAAGACTCTTGAAAGGATTAATGGTGAGAAACTCTCCTGAGGTTCAACAAGGAGACTGTGGTTGATCACTTGCTCCCAGCTGAAGGGAGAGGAGGACAAGCCTTCTGTTCGACACGGGTCTTCTCTTCCTCCTCTTCAGAGACTGGCATTACTGCTGCTTCTGGAGTGGGGGAGGAGATGGGGCAGGGGGGCTGCACTTGACGACTTGAGTTCATCTCTCAGGCAGCAGGACGAAGAAGATAGCCTTGATGAAGTGACCAAAGCTGCAAACCGCGGACACGAGCCAGTGGGAGCGGAGGCTGGGGTCAGTGTTCACCACGCATTTTGTGATGTCTGCCTATATGGGAGGGAACAGAGATCATCAGAGAGATGCCTCAAACCACCTCAGCCACCAGGGCAGACTCTCCTGGCCCCACAACCTGCAGCACCTCACCATCACTGCTGCAGCTCCACTGTGCCACACTGTCAGCAACACAAATGCTTGCTCTGACACTTCCACAGTGAGCTACAAAATTGGGCTCAAGAGCTCTACAAAACACACTTTCCTCATTCTGCATCAACAAAATTAAATATCCCCTTTCTTCACCCCTGGGGAAAGAAATGCTACAGCAAGGTTGTCAAGCATTTTCCATTTAGAATAGCTCAATAAGAGAAACTTTCATTCCCTTTTCAAAAGAGCTAGGACAGCTTGGCAGTATCAGCATTCCCATCCTTTTCTGCAAAGTAAGATGCTTCCCAGAGGTTGTCCTGTTTAATATCAGCTCAAGTTGCTTGCACTTTTTCTCTTCCCTTAATATTTTATTTGGAATTCGTTCAAGCAAGCCAACCCTCAATTTAAATCTAAAGCAATGCAAGCTTTGTTTGTGCAAATATGTGTGCTGGCAGAGATGCCTCCCAGACACGTGGGCCAGATTTAAAGATCGCTTGGGCAGCTGGCTTCAAGTATCAACAAGAATAGAAGCTGGCCTGCAATGAATAAAAATGATAACAATCCAGGAAATTCATGAAGACAGGATCTCAGCTGGCATTGGGAAGAGAAGGTGGAAAATATCTGGAGGGTAAAGCAAACGGGACACAGGTAGATAGAAAATTGCATCTTCTGGTGGGGGAAACAAAAGTTCTGTCAGCAGTATAACTGAGCTTGGTTAAACTTTAGGCTAGCACAAGGAGACGGATGGACTGTAGCTCTGTAGCAGAGGGTGCACCACTAGCACATCCACTTGACAGTTTTCAGAAATGCCATTTGGGTGGCAATGTGAACAAGCATCGGGTCAGAAGGGGGGCAAACAGCTTTCTCTTTACAGCCTTAGCTCAGGGGGTTTCCACGTTTGCCTTCTGACACAAGTCTCTCACGGACCAAGCAGGGGGAAGTCACACTCTCAACCCTGAGAAGTTCCTCCTGTAGAACAGGACACAAGAGCTACTGAATACAATAATCTTTACCAGTACTTCTGCCTGTGTTCAAGACATGGGTGAGCCTCACCTGACCAACCTTGGTAACAACCAGAAGAAAACAAAAGGTGACTGAGGGGACAAATCCTCATGCTCGGGTAGTGAGTACAGCTGCACTAACTGACTCCACCATGATCTTCAGACCAAAGGTCTGTTGGCAGCAGTCTTGAGGCTGGTCTCCCACACATTTCCTCCCTCACATGGAAGTCTGAATGGCTGGCATGCTGAATCACCCTGCACTGCTGTTCTTCAGGGATCACTAGGGGATGCTGAGCCCACAGGTAACTGACAAGTGGAGACTGCAGGAGGAATGAATACAGGCATGAAAGGATGGGCAGAAACAGGGTGACAGGAGGAAATATATTGTAGAGGTAAGTAAAATGGGTCTGCCTAAATGCTTTCAGTGATGGCTTAGCAAAGTCACCCTGTTTGCATTTGAAAACAGTCTGACCTGATTCAGCCTACCCAATTTTAGGGACCTGCACCATGTCATATTTAAAATGCAGCTGTGTCAAGCTGTCTCTTTAGTCAAGAGGAGTCATAATGTGCAGGTACCAGCCTGAACATGTATTCAGATGTTAAAGCAGCTGAACAATAATAAACCTAAGCTCTAAACCGTTTAAGTGCCTCATGTGAACCAGTACAAGGCCCAAATATGCACACTAGGTTGATTATAGCTGCAGAAGGTTGACTTCCAGATGAGAAAGTGTGGACTCCCTACTAAAGGCAATGAACTCGCTGTGGTTAATCAAGAGGAGCTGCAGTCAGAAGCACTTACAAATTTGTATTGTGCTTGCTTAGATAAACAAAATTGCTCAGCTGTTTAACAACTGCCTCAGCTATTGTTACCCAAATAAAGCATACCTGATAAGCCACTGGAGCTGAAAATTAAACAGGTCTTTTAGTCTTGTGAGGCACTGATAAGCTGCTGCAATGGCAGTTTTATCTTCGCCTGTTAATTGTTCAAACGAGTTCAAGTCCCATGCTCTTCTCTGCAGCTAATGTAAGTAACAGATGCTGAAAAGAAGTAATAAAACCCCTCTTTCTTTTCTACTGAGGCTGCAAACTCTCCCCAGGGAGAATTAAAAGGTGAAACATTTCTTGTTTCTCCTAGGAGGTTTGTTTTGGGTTGGGCTTTGAGGGGTAGGGTCATTCTCCATCCTATGAAGGTAGTATGGTAACCTGCTGCTAAGTGGTTCAAATGCCTTTTCAAGGTCTCCACAGTGGCTTTTGTGAGACAGCTTGGAGCACAGTGGCTCCTCTTGGCAGGCTCAGCCTGAGCTGATGCGTAAGAGATGGGGGCTGTGTGTACAGGGGAAGGGAGGATTCCATACCAAGACAAACTAACAACCAGCAGATGAAAGGGTCCCCACTACGGAGCTGTTTTGTCTGGCACATTTGTAAACAAGGCTGGGAAATTTCACACTGCAGTGCCTAGATCAAGAGGAACATTCAGAGAAGCACAGCACAAGATGGCAAGAGGATGAGCAGCCTTTCCCCAGACTGAAGGAACCACTCATTTGCTCTGCCCGAGAAGCCCGATGCGGTGCTGCGGAACGGTGTTGATGCCATTTCGCCTCTGA
>JANHGB010050239.1:0-19079 GCA_026283785.1 Coracopsis vasa | reverse complement strand
GGTGGGGAGGTGGAGAGGGGAGGGCGCTCGTGTGTATGGTGGGTGGCTGTGGTAATTCCCCCCCATTTTCCCCCCAGTGGCTGCGGTGCCTCCAGGAGGTCCCGAACCCCTCATTCTGATCCCTCCTTCTCCCCTAGGGAAGGCGAGCCGGTGGTTCGGGGTCGCGCAGTCGAAGTCTGCCAAGACAAACGTGAATCTTCTGCACCAGGAGGAGCTGATAGCACAGAAAAAGAAGGAAATCGAGGCCAGGCTTGAGCAGCAGGCGAGGCAGAAGTGCCCGAGCATTCCTCTGCTCGGAGAGTACGTGAGGATTGCAATGCTGGGAGCTTTGCTGGCATGAAAGGGGCGCGTTTGAGAGATGAAACTGAAAAGAGAAGCTTTGCAAAGTCTTTGCACTTGGGGGTGAATACTCAGAGGTGAAATTGGGGATTGAGTAAAGGTTAGAATAGGGTACTTGTACTGTAGTTGATCTGGCAAGGCAAGAATGGGTATGTGCTAATGGCAGTCATGGTTTTAATAGGCTATTATTGCATTTTCCTTCTACTTCCTATTTTTCTCTCTCTTATACTCATTACCACAAAAAGTTGGTGCAGTTTCTGGTTAAACGCTTCCCAGGGGCAAGTAGAAATCCTGTTTCAGCACAGTAGTAACTAAGTCAGGTGGAGAGTGTGGGTGAGTGCAGGAAGCAGCAAGCTGAACAGGTCTGTGCTTTTGGGAAGTTTGGTGTCTTCTCCACGTTAGATGAGGTTGGTGGTGGCTGGTGTTTCTGTTTGAGGGGGGCTGGGGGGGATGATGAGCACCATCACCTGCTTTGCTTTTTCTACTCAGAGATGACGGTGCTGAGAACGAAGCCTCTGTTTCCAACAAGTTTGTTAATGATGGCAGTTTCCTCCAGCAGTTTCTCAAGCTGCAGAAGGAAAAGTCAAGTACTGGTAGGTCGACTTCTGAGCACCAGGAGGCTTTCCTTCTCCTGATGATCCCAGCTTTGTGTGAGCTGCCTCCCTGTATGTTCACTTTAAAAACCCTGCTATGAGCTGTTACAAGTAGGAGTAAGTTCTAAAGCAGCCATGACCCCTTCAAATTTGGCTTACAGAGATGTGATAGGGAGGTTTGCCCACTCTCTGCCTGCTTTAAAGAAGCAGCACTGCTGGCTTGAACCTCGCTGTGTAAAAAAACATCCCAGCTTTCATTTCATCCTGCTGCTTTTATCGGTGTCTTTAACTTACTCTGAAAATAATGGCCTGTTGCAGCTCTGTCACTGCCTGAGATGTTGTTTCTAACCTTAAAGGATGCACAGGAATTATTTTCCCCTCATTCTTTTCTAAGAAACTCCCCCGAGTTCTACTGAGAACTCAGCAACTGCTTCAGCAGCAAATGCTGGGAAGAAGCCTGGGCTGTTTGGGAAGCGGGCTGGGCAGGTCCTGAGCAGCATGCTGCACCAAGCACGGAGCTCCTCCCAGCCCAGACAGAGCCCAGGCACTGCCCGCCACAGTGTCTTTCAGTCGCCAGATGAAGATGAGGAGGAAGATTATGAGCAGTGGTTGGAAATTAAAGGTAAATGATGCCTTGTACTCTGCCTTGGTTTGGGGTACAGCTCACCCTAGTGCTAGGAGTGGAGTGTGGGAACAATATTCCTTCAGTGAAGGGTGGTTTTTCCTTATGCTGTGGGTTCGTATTCCCAGCACAGTTCCTCTGTGCTGACTTCTGCATCATGAAATGGAAATGGCAGCAGTTAATGCTGGGAGGCTCCTCCGAAGCTTCAGCAAAGAAGCTGAGGACTGAATGCTGGGAGGTATTCCTGATCCAGCCTGAGCTTGGGATGGGAGAGGGATCGTTTGCCATAGGTAGGTTGGGTTTGTGCCTAGAAAGATGGGTTTTCTCTGAGTTACCAGGGCAAGTGCTTCACCACTTCTGTGACAATAACCTGTAGAAACAAAAGGTGGTTTAGTCCTGATGGAGCTCGATTGTTTGCTCATCATAAGAATTCTGCTTTGGTACAACTGACATTTATTATGCCTGATGCTGACCTCCCTAGACAATACACAGAATGCTTGTCTTGAAAATGGAGCTTTAGCCTTATTAATGATAGAAAATGAGGAGTTTGGGAGTGGTTATGTAGAGGGGGGAAGCTGTGTGTGTTAAGCAGTAAGATGACATGGGAGGCACAGAACTGAAATCAGAGTTTCTGCTTCTTTCCAAACTGCCATTAGAAAATCTCCCCTTTAGGTCCTGCCTGCTTGAAGCAGGATAGAAAAGCAGTGAGGAATCTTGCAGCATTTAAATAACCAACTTGATTGGGCTAACCCAGGCCACGAGGCCCAGGGGCAGATTTGCTTAATAATCTGCATTTCATTTGTGTGTATTAAACAAGTATAAAATGAGATTGGAGTTGCTAAATAAGTCACGCTGAGCTTTGTGTCATCATTTATTTCATTCTATGGTTACAAAACCATATCCAGCCTTTTGTGGTGGGATTTCTAAGAGCATCATCTTGGCAAGTGTGATCTTAAGCATGAAATGCACTGCAGGAATGTGGCTGCAGTGAACAAAGATGGATTATGGACCCTTAATTTAAAGACTGTAGGTTCAAATCTAGTCCAGTGTGGACAACTCTTCTCCCACGTGCTCTTTGTTCAGTGCACTCCCCAGTATATTGTTGTCTAGACAGGAGCCTGTGTTTAGTTCCCGTTGGGTCTGTCCTGCATCCACTCTGTAACCACTGTCAGTGTTGGTGCATTTCTACCTTGGCACAGAAGCCAAAATACAATTTCTTGGAGACTGAGCTCTCCTCTCCAGTGGGATTCCCTCCAAACGAGTTGAGACACAAGCATATGCCAGTAGGAAGAGCCACATGCTCCAGCTCCACAATCTGCCTTTGGTAGCTGGGTACAGAGCGATGTCTTGAGAACTGGAATCTGTAATGATGAGTAATGTGGTGGTTAAAGTCAAATCCCTGTTCCTCCCCGTTGTGTTTTGAATGGAGTGGAATTATCAGAAGCAAATGATGTTGCAGTTCAAATTGTACCCTCAACTGTGGGCATCCAAATGTGAGGCTTAGGTAGACATAACATGAACTTCCTGCTAGAGGAGGCTGACAGTAAGCTGGGGCTTGTAACTTGTACAGCTCTGTAAGACGGGATCCCCCATTTCATCCTTTCTCTTCCCATTCCCGTTCTACTTTTGTCTGCCTCCGTGGTTCTTAGAAGTAATGTACCTGTTGCCTGTTTGGTGTGTGAGTTGAACCCCAGTACTGACAGCTGCTTAAAGTTTTACCCCCAGAGGATGCGGAGACCCGGGCATTGGTGGAAAAGCTGGCTAGGTTCGTGGCTGAAGGGGGACCACGGTTAGAGAAGGTCGCTATGGAGAGCTACAAGGATAAACCAGCCTTTTTGTAAGTGTGGTCATTGCAACTCTTATCTTCCAAAGCACAACCCTCTCTCTTTGTAGGAGAAAAAGAACCTCATGGATAGAGTGGCTAAGTTACAAGTAATTGGTTTATTCAGTAATTGCTGGGGAAACTGAGGCAGGAAGTGAGGTGCTGAGGAGGCAGATCAGCGAGAGCCAGGATACAGCTAGGGGGGTCTGGCTGTGCCTGGTGAATGTGCAGCACATGGGATATGGCCTTGATCTCAGGCCTGCTTCTGTCTCCTCTGCCATTGTGTGGCTGGGGACAGAGAATTCCCTGCTTGATCAGAAGAAACTTCTTTGTTTCCCTTCAAGTGACACACAGAATTTGGATGCAAGTCCTTAGATTAGAGCTGTGTGTATTTACACGTGCTGAAGATCTTGTAAGCCACATTTTCAGTGTGTTCTGAGTAACTGATTTGTATTTATTTGGGTTTGGGCTGTTTCTATCCCAGAGTATCAATATTTGTATAGTGGTTGCTGATGCAGGTATTTTGTTCTTTTTATCTCCCTCTCCACGCCAGGTTTTTGCATAATAAGGACAGCAGAGAATTCCTTTACTACAGAAAGAAAGTGGCAGAGATAAGAAAAGAGAAACAAAACTTTCGGCCACCCCCTCTTCCGAAAGGTAATTGAGTGGGATCTGGAGAGTGTGAATTGCACACGTTCAATTTGTCCTCTTCACTCTCTGTAACTGCTTGTTGGGGCTGTGCTAGAAACACTTGGAGTGGAGATTTGGCTGTCAGTCGAATTTCAAGAGATCAAACAGCACCATGAAAGTGGTGCCAGAACTGGTTGTTTCCCAAGCCCACAGCATCCTGTCCCATGCTCTGTGTAAAGGGCTCTTGGAAGAGATTTTCCTTCTACTTCTCAAAAATACTTCAAGTGAACTAAAATGATTCTCCAATGTGTGTGTTCTGGAAAGTTTCAGCCCTGAAAATGCAGTTAGGAAAAGCGGTTTATCTCGGATGTTCTTATTTGATTTGTTATAAATGGAAGTGGTTGGTTTGTTGACCATAATTCCCACTTCTGCTGTCAATTCCTTCTCTGAAGCTTTTCTTTTCTGCTTGGAACATAAATCCTTGCACATAAGGGACTGTTTTCAGGTGGGAAAACAGCAGAAGTGGCCGAGCTGCCGACACACAGGTGTGTGAGCAGTGAGATCTGGTTAGCTGTGGTGAGACACAAACTATTGAGTGAGTGAAGTGTGGTCTGTGGGCCAGGCATTTATCAATTCCAGCCCAGCCTCTGTTTCAGGCCTTTCATGTGGCCCTGGCAAATCCCTCAGCCTCTCTGTGTCAGCTTCCTTTTCTGTGTAAAGGAGTCTTCAGGCAATTCAGCTGTCATGCTGAGGAGTTAACACCTCTAATCATGGTTTAATAGACTGCAGGCTGAAAGAGTTTGTTACCAATATCAACTACCTGATCCAGCAGCTTAGAAGCTAAGCAGTATTATCCATGCTTTACAGGTGTGGAATATTGAAGCAAGGAAAGGTTATGACTTGACCATGGCTTATAATCATGTTTTCTGCCTCCTGGTCCTGTGCCAGCACTCTGGAGTACTGGCACTGGTACTGTGCAGGTAGCAAATGGTATATAAGGCTGTCATGGCTAAATAACATATTTGCCTGGCTCCTTATAAACGTTAAATATGCTTGAAATATTAATGAGCAGAGGTTCTCTGTGCCTTTGGATGAGGGCTGCAGTAGCCACCTCTTCCAGGTGAGGATTGGGACCATTCCATGGAGAATTTCCTCTGTCCTCCAAGCCTCCCTTCAAATGACTAGCAGAGGTGTGTGACAGTAGTACAAGTTTGCCACTTTCATAAAGCTTTCCCATTGCTCCTGGGGACTTCAGTGGCAAAGTCTTTAACTAGAAATGATTGTGAGTGCTGAGGTTTCACCCTGCACAGGGCAGAAACTGCAGCAGAGAGAAACAAGGGTCCACCTTTGGACACAGAAGCTGGTTTGTGTGTTAATCTGCTCTCATCTCACTCCTGGCACAGGGGAAGCTGCTGTGTCAATGGGCACTCCTCTGGTTACAAAGTCATTGTACAACCTTATGCAAAATGATGCTTTTTGTGCTCTAAGCTCTTATGACTGTTGCTATGTAATATTTCTAAAACTTAAACTCGACCTTTTGCACTTATTCTGCTCTTGGGGTTCTTAGACCAGATAGGCTTTGACTGTTGCTTGTGTGAGTTGGGCCCAGTACTGACAGCCTGCTTAAAGTTTCACCCCCAGACGACGAAGAGATAAAGAACTCTGCAGAGAAACTGGCCAGGTTCATAGCAGCCGGGGGGCCAGAGATGGAAGCTATTGCTGTGCAGAACAACAGAGAGAACCATGCTTTCAGGTAAAGGAGGAAACCTGCTGCTCACTGGAATGTTGTGGGGCTCTTTTTTAAGGGGACGTAGTAGCCAAGCTTGTGATAACTCTGAAGTCACAAGGACAGTGCACTTCTGTAGCATTGATACTTGAACGTTCTCAAGCTTCATAGTTTAAATCAAGACAGAGAAAGAGAGAGAAATCAATTTGCTTTCGCCAAAATCAATGTCCAGCTTACACCCCTCCTCACCTGCTTTCTGTTGCAAGGTACCAGTGTGATTCTAACCGTTCTGCTTCTCCATGTAGCTGTGTTTTGGTGGGGGCTCCCAGCCACTGCTCAGCCACTGCTGCCCAATTAATTTCCTGAGTTGCTCTTTGCACAGCATCCCCACTAACATGCAGGTAGCATTCCTTGTCTGTTAGGCCCCCCTTTGGAATCTCTTATTCAGCCTTTCAGATGTGAATTGCTCTCTTCAGTGCACACTGACAGTTGTTTAATGCCTCCCTTTGGTCTCATCCATGTTTCATTTTTCTGCTCTTACAAACAATTGGATGTGTTCCTTGGAAGTGAAGTGGTGCTCAACAAGCCTGATTCTGTTGCTCGTATCTCAGTGCTTTATTGGCTGCCTTCTGGCCCTCTGTGGTGCTCCCTTTGTGCTGTGGATTCCATTAGGCAGATGTGCTGATAGCTGAGCTCTTCCAGGATTTACTTTAAAACCCTGCTGTGATCCCACCTGAGCACAGTCAAGTTCAACACTCGCTCCTCTGTTAGGATTTCGTCAGATTTGCCATAGGGAGGGCCCCATCCTGCCCTCTTTGAGGTCCTGGAGAAATCCTTAGTGCTGGTATTCAAATGGAGGGATGCAAGACCACGTTTGAGTTTGCTTGTGTGTTGTGCAATGATAGATGGAAAAGGCCTGTCATCTCTTAGGTTTCGTTGTGGGACCAGACACTATCCTGAGGAGAGGTTACACCAAGAGTTATACTGGTCCCCGGTAAAGGGAAGATTGTAGAGGACATAAGAATAGGCAGGATTTCTGTGTGAAGAATTGAAACTGGAGTGAGCTCAGAAAGAGAATGTGTTTGTAACCATCATTGTATTGCCTTGTGTTTCATTTCACACATCGCTGCTAGCTTGAGGGTTGTTCATGTTCTTCCTCCAGAGACCAAGGACATTTATTTCACACAAAAGGTCAGAGATGCCTGTTTCTGGAAGGGATAGCAAATAAAGCAGAGGGGTTTGCATGTGAGGGAAAAGAAGGAGAAATCATGGTCTAATCAAGCAGGCTGGTAATGTCAATGCTTTTAGCTTGACTAGAGAGCTGGGGAGCAGTTTCTTTAGGCAGTGATTTGGCGTTCCCACTGGTAAGACCTGAATGTTTGGGAGCTGCAACCTGACATGTTGTGGAGCACTTGCAGTTTTCCCATTCATCTTCCAGAAGGCAGGTGAACGCTGGGTGAGGACCTTGCACTTCCACAAATGTAACGTGCTTATTTGACAGCAGAAATAGCTCGTGAATGGGAAATGCACTTCCTGATCCAAAGAAAACCTTGCAAAAGCACTTGGAGCCCTGCATTGCATGCATGCACACACAGGATGGTGCTGCAGAGCAGGGAAGTGTGGGGAAAGCTGGTTGTGCAAGAGCAGTGCAGCAGAGAAGAGCCCTAACCAAACTGTGCTGTACCCAGCCCCTACATAGCACTGTTCGAGCTAAACTTGCTGGTTTTGACTTCTTGACAGGTTTCTATATGAGCCAAACAGCAGAGCCTACAAGTACTACAAGCACAAGCTGGAGGAGTTCCGGAAGGCCAAGAACAGCCCTGCAAGTCCCCCTTTGCCTGAAGAGCCCAGTCGGAAAAGGAAGAACAGCCCTGAGACATCCCCATCAGTTATGTGCTTACCAGCTTTGCCTTTGCCCCTGCCCTTGTCCTCAGCTTCCCCATCATCCTCCTCTACAACTGCACCTGATGAGATGGCTGCAACTGCTGCTCCAGGCACTATGAAGAAGAAGCGGAAAAGCAGGTGGGGGCCGGAGGAGGAGAAGGTTGAAGTACCTCTGCCACAGTTTGTCCAGCATCTGGAGACTCCCTCCCCTCTCACAGGTTAGTGGGGCTGTATATTGTGGTGAAGAACTGTTCTGCCTTAGCACAGCTGGCTTTGCAGAGAGAAAATCCAGTGAGTCTTATCTCCTGTTGTAATCTCCTTGGTTGCCAGCCCCTATCTTTCAGCTGGGCCTAGCAGCTAGCTCTCCCCTGGGTGGAAACCCAGATAAATCACTTTATCTTGCTGACACCAGGGATTGGATCT
Source organism: Coracopsis vasa (assembly GCA_026283785.1). Taxonomy (NCBI): domain Eukaryota; kingdom Metazoa; phylum Chordata; class Aves; order Psittaciformes; family Psittacidae; genus Coracopsis; species Coracopsis vasa. Next base: position 11,040 of record JANHGB010050239.1, on the reverse strand, counting down.
TATCGCTCTCCAGCTATCTCTGAAACCCTGCTGTGCTATAGCTCATTACAGCCTCAGCCTCTATGTTGTTTAGGGCTATTTCACTTCAGGAAGAGAGTCTGTCAGAAAACAACTATCAAAGGCTGACCTGTGCTTATTCCCCATGGTGGGATAAAATCCTTGTGCAGCACTTCCATCTCCCTCTAATTGATCAGAAGACTAAATGTGAGTAGCTGTTCCCCAAGTGCTGGTGGACACAAGTAACTTCCAATTTATACCCATTTCAGTTCACTTGATGACAGATGAGCTTCACAGTTCTCAGCCAGTGCTGAGGCTCTTGCTCCTGGTACTTTACCTGCCAGGTTCACCTGAGAAGTGCAGCTCTCTGAGTGCTGGAAGAGAACTGTCCCAGTTGGAGCCCTTCTCAGGAGCTCTCAGAGGCTGAACTCTGGTGCCCGTCAGTGCATGTGCAGTAGGTCATGAGGCAGTTAGAGCTGCATACAGAAATGGAGTCCCTCAAGGACAGCATCCTTTGTCTGAGTTGCAGGGTGAGCCCACAGATAATTCTCAACACACTGGCAGCCTGTGCAGTTCATTGCTCCAGCAAGTGTGTGGGTATTCTGCTTTGGCTGGGTTTTAGAAGAGGTAACTGCTCAGCCCTTCATATCTTTGACCGTTAGGCTTGGGTAAGGTGCAGGGTACATGCTGTGGTGTCTATGGCTCTGCAGAGGGCAGGAGGGAAGGAAGGGCTCCATCTCCTAATCCAGCATGTCAGATGGAGATGAAGTTCCTATGTGGTTCTTCTGATCACAGCCCTATACAGAAGTCTTGGCTATACATCTCCTAGGTACAGGACAACCTGGAGGGATTCATTTGACCTTGAATTGCTGCTTGTACCTCTGGAGTACTTGTTTTGCAGGCAGTAATGAAGCTTCCACGGTGTAGCTGGGCAGGTGCTATTGAGACAAGCCTTGGGTTCTGTCTTCATACCCCCTGCTGCAGTGGGGGGATGCAGGGGTGTCTGTGTGCTCATTCCAGCATGCTGCCTGCTGAAATCTCCCCTGGCTCTTTCAGCCTTCCCTTCATTAGACAGGAACATGCTTGTATTCAGGCTCACTTTCTGCAGGGCTTTGTGTCAAGTAGAAGAAAGGGACAGCAGCCAATTTGCCAGGCAGAACAAACCAACCCTTAGCATGGTGTTCATGCTCCGCAGGGAGAAGGGTTTGGTTTTTATCAGCTCAGATGGACTCTTCCCTTTTTTAAAATTAATATCTTCAACCTGACAGGTGGAAAGAATTCCAATGACCCCTCTGGTCCTGTGGAAGGTTAGAGTTGCACAAGGTGCTTTGGTACCTCAGTATCTACATCTTTAGTCCGTTATGCTTAGCAAGAGTTTTGGGTTGAGTGGAAGACTTTTCTGATTCTTTTCCTGTCTACTTTTAGTAATAAATCAGTATCATGAGAGGAGAAAGTGTGGCCCTTCTGGACAGAAACAAGGCTTCTCTTATTGATATCAAAACCCTTAACTGCATACATCCTGCAGGGACTAACGCAGCTGCAAAGCGGAACAGAGCAGAGATACTGGGATTAGGGAACTCTGGACTAATAGGAAATTACAGGCTGTCATTAGAAGTCTGTGAAAGCTAATACTGGATTGCTTTGGGTCTGATTAGTTTTAATTGAGTGAGATCTTCAGGCTGTGAAGCAAGAAATCAGGCGCTTCTGTATTGGGATTTCTCCTGCTGTCCTTAAAGGACATTCACTGCTCTTGTAACAAGCTCCTTTTCTGGCATGTGGGGAAGGGATAAACCTTCAGGTAGCCTCCTGCCAATGCTGCAGATAGACTGCACCATTAACCCTGGAGGCAAAGCTGATGTCATTCCAGGGAAACAAATGTATTTTTCCCAGGCCTGCTGAACATGAGACTGGGAAGCAACTTCTTATCACACAGCGTTTGCCTGTGCTAGCCCAGAAGGAACTTCTAAATCTTATCTATTTGTATGCAAATTCACTGACTGATCTTATTTACAAAGAGACTTTTCTATCTTGGGGTGAAGCTTTGCTTTTTCTGTCAACTTTGCCTGTGTTGTGCTGCTTTGGGCCCAGCCTCCAAAAATACCTCCCAGAGCTGAATTTCTGCAGTGACTTTCATCATCTCTCAGCAGAAAGCACCAGAGCAGTCAGAGAAACCAGATGTAGTTTTAGCACAAGAAGAAGCAATGGCATATGCTTTCTGGGAAGGATAAGAAGATGCTCCAGTCCCACCTTTCTCCTTTAAGGGGGTTATATATATGCTGGGTTAAGGCAGCACCTCGTGGGGCCTCTAGAGCCATGCCTGGCTCTTAGCCTGTGTGTTTATGCAGTTCAGAGCTGAGCCAGAGAGCTCCTGACCTCTGTGAAGGGCAGAGACTCTTCCTCGGTGCATTCAGAGGAAGCTTTCCCCTGCCTTGACCCAGGGGGTGAATCTTTGACTGGGGCTGATGCTGAAGTGCCCCAGTCTCACATAACATGTGGGGCCAGATTCTTTACATGGCATAAGCATAGTGTGTTCATAAAACTGTTTCCAAACCTCAGTGCTCTCCCAGACACAAATCAGGTTGTTTAGCAACAATAGAAAGGTTTCTTTTCCTAGTTGTTCTTATTTCTTGGGAGCTGGAAGTGCCTATCCCAGGACCAAGCCCAGCATAACCCAGCTTCTTGCTTCTCTCCCCTTGGAAAACCTCTTGCAGTGTTTTACATAACTCTTTCTGCAGAGTTGACTCCCAGTTCTGGTGTGAATGTGCAGAGGCTGGAGCTGCGGGAGGGAGGGTGGATGTGCTGGTTTCTGCTCTCCTTGGGAGCCTGGAGTTAAGGAAGCTGCTTGCCCATCCTGGAGTCCTCAGCCCAAAGCATGAGGGGAGAGGAGAGTGCTCAGATCAATTGCCCTGAGTGCCTGTGAGAGGAAGGGAGCTGCTGACCCCTGGGGCCTCATTACATATTGTGTAGACATTTGGTGTCATGAACAGTGATCTTACTATTATCAGGCTTCATAATTAATAGATGATGAATAAGTAATGAAGCATCATTTAATTGTAGTCTGGACTTACACTCGGAGGCTTCTGCAGACATTAGTAGGAAGATATCCTTGCCTTGTACTGAAAAATGCAGCACCCTTTCAAGTGTGGGTTTGTGTCTTCTTTTAATCCCTTAAAAATTTAATTGTTGGGATCTTGGCTCTGAAGTGCTGTAGAGGGAAGCTGCCAGCATTGCTGGATAGAGCTGAACCAACTTTGCAAGGCAATCTTCATGATAAATCTCTTGCAGCCCCAGCAGTGTTTCTATTACTTTCCTTCATGGTGCTGCAATTCCAAATAGGTTTCCTTCTCCCCCTTCCCTCACAACCTTTTCCCTTTGCTCGTCGTTTGAACTCCAAGTGCTCTGTGGTCATTTTAAACCCATAAGTGCCCTGCCCAGTTAATGTTAATGTCTAATTTCAGGGCTTATCTGATAAACCAGCAAAAATCATTCCAAAGGAGGAGCACCCAAAAGGGGATACTGCAGAAAAAGGAGGATACATCAATGGGATTGTCAAGCAGAAATGTCAAATGCCCCCTCTTTGAAAGTAGGGGCACCATCCCTGGCAATGCAGCTTGTGGGCCTGTAGATCAGAAGCTAAAATTCCCTTGGGGAATAGCAGCTTCCAAAAGCAGCACAATGCTCAGGTCTGTGTTCTGGTGTGCTCATTTGCTTTTCAGTTGGAATGAAGTTGCTGTTTACACAGGAATCAGCAGACACTTGGTGCACAGGTGCACACGCTGACAGATCTGCTGGTGACTTCATGCTGAGTAACTAATAGCACCCTTTAAAGGCCTGGGCTTCACCAGGAAGCCTTCTAAGGGGAATGGGTGGTTCTTGAAGCATGATGTAGCAGATTGCCATGTAGTGTGACCACGAGGATGTGAGACATAGTTTGGGGAGAGACCTGGCCCAGGGTGATGAAATGACCCTGAGTTGAATGATCTGTGACCATTCTTGCTCCTGTGGTTTCTACGTCCTGCCAGGTGCTTGTTCTTCAGTTAATGCTGAAACCATGGAATGAATATAAACCTTCCTGGAGGGCTCTTCAGCTGTGGGTTCACTGCTCTCAACGGCTGTCTCATTTCTGAAAGTCTTTTAACATGTGCTTATTACAGTTCAGGACCTCAAGGGTCTTGGTTATGAAAAAGGGAAACCAGTTGGTTTGGTGGGTGTGACGGAGCTCTCCGAAGCCCAGAAGAAACAGCTGAAGGAGCAGCAGGAGGTAATGCCCTGAAATGATTTCCAAATTCATACTGTGTTGCAGCATGACTGGCTTAGATGGGAGGCTGGAAGTGGAGACAACAAAGAAACTTCACTGGGGCCCACAAATAAATCTCTAGGATTTGTGCTGAATGCCAAAGAATCGTGATGCTGCAGTCAGCAGAAACAGGAGAGGACTTTGGGGAATATGAATGAAGCCAACCAATTGCTGTCCTACCAAACTAAACTCCCAGATCTATAAGGTCTCTTCTGTCACATCTGCAGCTGGTTATATATTGCTCAAGCAGTGGGGAAAAGGGGAGTGGAGACTTGGAATTTTGGGGGGAATCGGAGCAGAATTGTCTTTTGCCAGAACGTGAGGGTGATGTTTATCAAGCAACAGCACTTCTTGCCTGTGGGGATTTGTAGTTGTCATAACCTGTGTGTGTAGGGCAACTGGGGTGGATGCAGGCTCTGCTGCAGAGCTCTGTGTGCCCCTGGCACTCTGCTGCCTGCAGTGGGGGTCTTACTGAGTGCACTGTTGCTTCTCTTCCTCTAGATGCAGCAGATGTACGATATGATCATGAAGCACAAGCAAGCCATGCAGGATATGCAGATGATGTGGGAAAAGGCAATCCAGGAGCACCAGTATGACTATGACAGTGATGAAGAGGTGGACAGTGAGCTGGGAACATGGGAGCACCAGCTTCGGCGCATGGAGATGGATAAGACACGAGGTGTGTAGGGAGTTGCCATGCAAACATCTTGCTCACTCTGTGATTGCACAGGGGCCTCCAGAGGGAGATAGACGTCTGAGATCACGTTGTTGGCATGGGAGTTGCAGGGTCGCTTTTCACTGCTCTGCTGTAGCTTCCCTGCCTGTTGAATGGAGATAATCACCATGGGTTGCTGTGAGGCTTTATGCTTCACAAACCCTCTGAAATTCAAAGTCAGAACACTGTCTTATTCCTGGTTTCTCTTCTCTTGGGCAGAGTGGGCTGAGCAGCTGACCCAGATGGGCAGAGGGAAACATTTCATTGGAGACTTTCTTCCACCTGACGAGCTGGAGAAATTCATGGAGACGTTCAAGGCACTGAAGGTGAAACAGCCAAATTCAGACCGGTGGCAGCACTTCACATTGTCCTGAGCAGGGAGGGAAAGGTCTCAAGTGTCCTTAGCCCTTTGTCACAGCACTTAGCTCCCTCACAGCCTTGAGGTACTTCTGCCCTTAGCCTGGGAGCTCTGTTCCTTCTGGAGGAAACAAGGGGTAAATAGCAGTTAGCAAAGTAGAGAGCAGACTATTGGGACCGGATTTGGGGGTTAGCTGCAGTTGCAGACCAGCCTCTTGGACTCGCCATGGTTTGGCTCTTCCTGTTTCAGACAAGTTGTTGCTGATGCCAAGCAAGGAAAATGTGAATTTTTATCTAGATGGGTGCAGTAAAGTGAAAATATAAAACCTACAAAAAGCTTATGCAGAGCACTTCAGTACCTGCCAATTCTTCCTAAACTGTAGGACTTCTTGATGCTGGCACATCCTTCTCGCTGTTTCTGTGTTGCCAGCATGGAGTCTGACGTTCCCTGGAGATCCTGGCTTAAATAAGAACTGTATCTGAAGCTTAAGCCAGGGAGCAACTTTGAATTCAGGAGCTAAATATTTCTCTTCTTAATCTCACAGTAGCATTCCCTGTTTCTTGCAGATTGTTCCAGGGTTGGGCAGTGCTTTATCATTTACCTGCTTCCTTCTCTGTGGTGGTGCAGAGCTGGAATCCCACGGAATGGTGTTAGTTGTTAATTGCGTGCCAGAGCCATCCTAACTTGGAGTAGCTGAAGCTGGTTTTCCCTTCCTCTGCCCCACAAAGAGAAAAGAATAACCAACAGTTCCTTTTGTGCCTCTGCAGGAAGGACGGGAGCCAGATTATTCCGAATACAAGGAGTTCAAACTGACTGTGGAAAACATAGGTTATCAAATGCTAATAAAGATGGGATGGAAGGAAGGCGATGGACTCGGTTTGGATGGACAGGGGATTAAAAACCCAGTCAGCAAGTAAGCACAGTCCTTCTACTATTGATTTAGTCCTTTCCTCTTGGGCTGGTAATTGATACTCCTTCCCTGGCCTACTGGAAGCAGCTGCAGTGAATGTAAGTGTAATTCATCTCTGGAGCAGAACATGGAATCCTTGCAGCAAAGGAGAAAAATGCTTTCTGATTTCTCTGGGGTTCCCCCCACACACAGAGCCTGGGTTTGTTACTTTATCTCAGGCAGGAGCAATGATCTGAGCCAAGAGTGTTTTGATTCTAATCTCAATTTGCATGCTGAGCTCTTCTGGGAGGTGCTGTCTCCCCAGTTATAAAATGAAGGTAATACTTGTCCACACCTCCCCTCTCCCAGGACGTGTGAGGATTAAATCATGTCTTTAAAGTCATAAATTTATTTCAGTATTCAAGAATGTGCCTTTTGCATCTGAAGCACAGCTGGTGCCTGCTGGTTAGTCCCTGGTGTACTGTGGGTGAAAGGATGCTACTGCTGGACCTGTGCTTGAAAGATGCTTCAGTCCAGATCAGAGCTTTGTGTGAGCTCATGCAACTGCCTTGACGTCACTCTTTAGTACAGAAGTTTCTGATTTGATCACACTTTGTATATAACCAAGCATAATGAGTTCTATCCAAGAATAGATGAGCAGCTCTTTTTAGGTAGCTCATCTGTTGGTAACATATGCTGAACTTCAAAACCCAATATTGGGGGCAGGAAGTTCTCTGAATTGGGCTTTTTAGCATTAGATCCTTTTAGAAATAGCAGTTGTTTGTTTACTGCACGATGGAAAGTCTCTCTGCAAAGCAGTTCTGCTCCTCTCTAGCAAGAACATCTCTTTGGCAAAATGCTTATTGGGTCAGAGAAGTTCTGTGGTGAGAGATTGCTGTAATCAAACCAGCAAGGCTTGCAAACAGAGGGACGGCAGATTCTGTCCATCACAGGCTTGAAGAAGGTTTGCGCTTTGCTTGGGTTCTATCATCTCTGATGCTCCTAGAACTGGTAGGAAGGTGCTGCTGCAGAGGGAAAGGAATTGCTGCTGCTTCTGGAGTGTTCTGAAGTGGAGGAGTGAAAGGCAGGTACATCTAACAGATCGGTGTGCCTCCACTCAGTGAGGTACAAATGGAAGCATTTGGTTGCCAAAGGTGAGTCTGCCGGGCAGAGCACTGTTCAACAGGGAGGCATCCAAACCACAGATGCTATTTCTCTTCCAGCTGTAAAAGGTTAAGCAAATATATGTTGACAATCCTGCTTCCACCTAACAACAGCAAGCATCATTGATTCAGAAGGGCAATGTAGCAACATAGCAAATGCAATAAGCTGCTCAGTATTAGCTGTCTGTCTTGATGCAGCGCACTCTGCGTGACAATGCCCAGTGCTCCCTGATGCCTGTCCTCCAGCTCTGCCGACAAGAGGCAGCAGGCCTTTCTGAGGAGGAGGAAGGTGATCTGTCATGTCTTTGTTCCCTCTTTCCAAACAGGGGAACTGCTACTGTGGATGGAGCTGGTTTTGGCATTGATCGTCCTGCTGAGCTCACCAAGGAGGATGATGAGTACCAAGCATTCCGTAAGCGAATGATGCTCGCCTACCGCTTCCGACCAAATCCATTGGTAAGATGGTCCCAAAATGAGAGCAGGCACAGTGACAAACCCACTGAGGCTTCTGTGTGTGTCTCGTAAGGATGGGGGTGTTTCTAGCACTTAGCCAAGAGAGCAAATGCTGTGAAAGTTTCTCTTTTGATTCTGCTCTCATGCTGAATCACATTATCGCTACCAAAACAGCCACGGATGCGCAGTTTTCCTTGCCATCACTTTATTTTTAAACACAAAAGCCTATGGGTTGAGTTTTATCTGGTGCATACCAAGTATAAACCATGAGCACAAAGGATACGGGGGCTTGTCCGTGAATCTATGGGTTCTTCTGGATAATTGTTTTCCTGGTTGCAAAAGGCTGCTCCATTTGCATTGGCCTCGTCCATTCCGCATGCCAGCACACCTTGAAAGCTCCATTTATAATTTGTGATGGGCAGAGCTCAGGTTTCGCTGTCAGAAATGTCACGTTTCAGTGCCTTTTTCAGGTAATTAAGCTCAGATGCTCATTGTTCTGTGAAAACAGCAATTTTGATTCATTTTCTCTTCTTCCCCACAGAACAACCCGCGACGACCTTACTACTGAGAATGCTTCTGGGGGACAACGTGTTTTCAAATCCAATTGTAATTTTTCTGTGAAATGTTATGAAACTGCATTTTCAGTCTCTTATCTGCTAATATTGTAAAACTTTTCGAAGTCACAATACCATCTGTCACCCAGAAGAGCCCCCTGAGTGTCACGACAGCCGTGTTGTAACAAGGCCTGGGTGGTGCTTGGGGAGAAGAACAGAGCAGGTGAGAACAGACCTTCACATGGTGTCCTGCTGACAGGAAAAGGGTAGCACCAAAGATACTAGTAAGTAGTTCAGGGACTTCATTTGTGTTTAGCTCAGTGCCATGTCACAGGGAGTGCGTTTTGTGTGACCCTGCAGATCCTCTGCTGTTCTGATGTGCAGCTTGTGCTGCTCTAGGTTGTTTGGTTTGGTTGTTAATGACAAGTACAACAAGGTACTATCTCCAGCCCAGGTTTTGGGGCTGTTGTTCAAGTCAGGCTATTGTTCCCTGAAGAACTGGGTTCTGATGCTGTCATGAAGCCAGAAGTATAGTCTGACCTTCACCTGACATTGCAAAACCAGTGCTAGTTGGTTTACCTCTGGCCTGTGGAAGACAAGGTGTGGGTTGATGTGGCGTGTGGCTACAAGGCTTGAGGGATGTGGGGGCAAGTTCTTCAGAGGTGATGGCTTCTTGATCTCTTGAACACTAAGTTCACCCCAAAAGACTTGCAAGCCAAGAGACTTGCTGCAACTTCCTGTGGCTCAGGGTGCTGAAGAATCAAGCCTTCAGCCACAGCTTGGCAAAGGCCATTTGGATTTTGTTGTCGTAAGAAACCTCTTTACAGATATAAATTTTCTTCATTCAGTCTGTAAATAAAATAAAACTCATTTGTTCCTTAGTTTTAATCACTGAATTTTTGGGACTAGTTGCTCTTACTGTGAGTTTTCATAGGCTGAGGGACTGTTCTGTACCTCTTTCCTTCCAAGCATCTTAAACCAACATGAGATTGATCGGTTTGGTTTCTTCTGCCTTTTGTTTTCCTTCCGTCCAAATACTTGGTGTGTGCTTCCCTTTTGTTAACTTTTCTTACCAACATCGAGCCAAGCATTTGGCTTTCAATAAAACCCTTTGAAACAGTCAATTCAGAAGGGTTTCATTTGAGGGAAGTCCAAGTGAGTCAGGCCCTTGTGCACACCTGGAGCCGGGCACGCTGCTGCGGTGGGTGCACGGGGAGGTTGTGCTGGGGCTGAGTGTGAGCATGGGCAGTGAGCATGGAGATTGGGAAATAGAGATAACAAAATCTGCCAGGCCTGCAGTAGGGCTCAGCTTCTGCTGAAGTGAGTGAGGTCACTGTGACAAGTGCTTCCCTAGGAGGTTAGGACATGGGACTGTGGTTTCTCCCTGTTGTGATTTGGTCTGGCTGCTGTTGCTGATCAGGTCTTTAAAGCCAGTCTGATACTACAGTGATCCCCGTGTACTTTGTTGATGTTGTGTTGGCAAAAGCTAGTTCAGAATCAGGCTGGTTTGGGTTGGAAGGGACCTTAAAGCTTATTCAGTTCCAGCCCCTGCTATGGGCAGGGACACCTTCCACTAGAGCAGCTTGCTCCAAGTCCCTGTGTCCAACTTGGCCTTGAGCACTGCCAGGAATGGGGCAGCTACAGCTTCTCTGGGCACCCTGTGCCAGCGCCTCAGCACCCTCACAGGGAGGAACTTCCCAAGATCTCATCCCTTTCCAGCTGATGTGGGGCTGGGTTGCTGTGATGCTCTGAGCCGCTGTTGCAAGAGCAGTGCGACTGACGCAACACTTGTAGAAGATGCAGTGTTGGAGACAACCTGTAAGTTACTGCGTCGAGTCCCACCATGTTCCCTGGTTTCACCTCTCTTTCCTGTTCCACAGGGCCTTGTGCTGCTCTTTGGGCTCTGTGGGGCTGGTGGGTGGTTCCTGAGCTACAAACCCTGAGCCCCCTTTGCTCTCAGGCACCGTAGGCTGCAGGAACAGCACCCAGTGAGCCTTTCCTTGTCAGTGAGGTGCTGACGAGGCTCATAGGGAGTGTTTGAGTTCCTCCTGCACAGAGGAATGATGAACAAGCCCAGGGCAAAGTGCAGAGCAGCCAGTTCAGCCCCCGGACTGAGGGCAAAACAGTGACACGTTTATGAAGGTGTTGTAAGGAAGGGGAAAGGTTGAGTGCCTGCTGTGGGGGGCTGTAGAGTACTATGGAAGTGGTGAAGTGTGTGCCCAGGTCTCACCACGGGCTGGGGGCAGGTCCAGCAGTTTGAGCAGAGCATGAGAGGAGCAGGTCAGCGGAATGCCGGGCTTCTTCTCCCTTCAATCCCTTGTTAAAGGCAGGGATGAAGCGTTGGCTTTCATGTGCTTCACTTCTCCTGTCTTCCTCTCAGAGAGCTGAAGAGGTGTGTCCTGGATCTTTTAAATACTTCAGATTTTAGAATGAATTGGGGAAAAAGAAGCAAAACCACACTCCCAAGCAAAGCCTCTTCTTGAGTGGTTTTATCATAGAATCACAGACCAGTTTGTGTTGGAAGAGGCCTTAAAGCTCACCTAATTCTAAGCCCCTGCCACAGGCAGGGACACCTTGGAGATTACTCCAAGCCCCTGTGTCCAACCTGGTCTTG